>JAVMSB010000163.1:0-69256 GCA_031761475.1 Penicillium pancosmium | reverse complement strand
GGACGGGGATTTGGACGGGGGCGTGGTAGGGGTAGAGGTGGTGGTGGTGCAGCTGGGGGAACAGGAGATTCAAGTTCACCTGCGGCGCATCAGAGGAAAGAGCAGAATAAGGCTAGTCGGGCGAATCATAATCGGCGACAGCAGAGGGCGAAGAAGATTGCCCGTGGGGGTGGGTTGCCTGGTTGAGAATGTTAATACATTGGTTTATATATTGAAGAGGTGTTTGAGGATATGATGAGCATGTCGGAAGTGCAAGTTTTTGCATTTGCGACAGCCCTTGTTGATAACCATAGACTATTCGTGCATGAGATAAAATAGTAGATTTGAAAAAAGGGTTTTTTTTTTTTGGATTCGTCATTACTACCAAGATAATGGGGAGATAGTCAAGTGTTGCACATGATTGCTATCTATAAAACTAGGAGACTCGTTCGCATGTCCAGCATACGTTATGGTTTATAGAAAAGGATTCAAAGCACGCTGTAATCAGTGATGATGGGAAAAGACGCCCTCCTCTGCAATCGACTTTCGACACTCTTCCATGATGCGAAGCTGCTTTGCCACGTCGCCGAGTCGGCCGATGACCTCCTTGTTGCCATCGTAGAACGTGAAGATAGCGTACGGAATCTCGGTTTCACGACAAAATTCCAGAATATACTTCTGGGCGTGACGGAGGTTGTGACGTGGCATCCGAGGGTAAAGGTGGTGGATAGCCTGGAACTGCAGACCACCGTGGAAAAAGTCCAACCAAGGAGCACAATCGACATCCATAGTGGTTCGCAGCATTTTCTGGGGGAAAGATTCGTGGATACCGAGGTCGGCAGTGGACATGGCGAAATGCGACAGTGTGATTTGGACATGCAAGGGGGAGGGGATGACGTGGGACACCAAGAGGAAGAGCACACGGCTGCTCCAGTCGGGAATAGTTTTGTAAAGCACGACGTAACCGTACCAGTACCAGAAGAACGCCTGGCCAGCAAACTCGAGATAAACGTGCCACCATGCCGGGCCTTTTCTAGGCGCTTGACCCTTGAGCAAGTACTCCCAGCTCAGGCGGGTGAGATTGAAGCGGGCAAGCATCATAATTGGATAGTAGGTATAGTGTTGTACTTTGAGCAAGAATTGAGATGGGATATCGAATGTCATCTCACGGTCGTAGTAAGTACTCCGCAGGCTGTTGAAAAAGCGATGTGAAATACCAAAAAACGGGATGTGCTGAATATCGGGATCGTGTTCGGGCTCGTTGGTCACGATATGGTGTACATTATGGCTGCGCTTCCACCATCCTAAGCTCAGACCTCCAATGAAGTCTGCGATAATGATACCGATGACGGTGTCAAAGTGGAAATTGTGAGTGATACCCATGTGGCCAGCATCATGGGCTGTAAACACAAGCTGATGCCAGACACACCCAAGCCAGAACGCGGACGTCCCCCACCAGCCCATGCGCAGAAACGTATAGGCCAGCACGGCGAAGAGTGTGTACCGGCAGCACTCAACAAAATAGGCCCAATAGTTGCAATCGAACATGCCCTCATCCAACATGCGCTGATTTAGCGTTCGGTATTTTTGTTTGATGTTTTCCTGACACGCGAAATCCAGCGAGGGGTATTTTGAGGTGTCCAGGGCGATTTCATCGCGGGTTCGAGCGTCTAGAAAGCCGAACTTGGGGTGTGATTCTTCGTTTGGCGGAGTGGACGCGGAGCTATCGGTGCCTGGCGAGGGACGTTTGCGACGGATCACGGACTGGGCGTCGATGGCGTCGAAGATCGGAGAGGGTGGTAGCGATCCCTCCTGGCTGGAGGTGTCCTGACTAGGCAAATCCTCCTCGCTGGAGCAGGTCTCTTCTGTGTAAACACGGAACTTGCCACCCTGGATGACAGGCAGGAAGTTGATCCAGGGCTCTTGGATTCGGCCGATTTGAAACGAGAGCATACGTTCGCGAGCTTCTTTGGAGTGTAGTCTAAGTCAATCGGGTTCCATGGTCAGCAAAAGCATGGCTCAAACTCTCCCGTGTTGAGAGACATACGCATTGATCTCATCTGTGGCATCTCTGCCTACCATGTGCTTGATTGGTTTCTCTCCACCGGGGTGAAACTTGAGAAAGGCGTCTACCTTCAGGACACGGCCGTCGAAGATAATGACATGTTTCCCATCTGCAATCAAGCCCTCGATATAGCGGCGGCTTAACACAGTGTCCTTGCGAGGCGGTCGGGAGGCGGCTTTCTCCATGGTGGAATGGTGCAGGAAAGGCAAGGTCTCCGGAAGGATTGAGGATGTAAATCACAGGAACATGTCTTTCGAATTGAAGGGGTCGTTAGAGGAGGGTAGGAAAGGGGAAGTAGGAGAGGTGAAGGTGAAGGCAGAAGCAAAAACACAAGCAGAAGTGTTGTCCGAGTCGCAACGGGCAGGGGCGGAGACGGAGACAGGCGGGGCCGCCGATCGGCCTCGGTCTTGCCATTTTCCACTTCCTCCACTGTTCACTGTCCACTTTCACTACTTCCCTTTACTTTCACCTCCATTTTTATTGGAACATTGGCCCATTCCTAAACAATTGAACCCTAGTGGCATGATGATTCAGGTCTGATCATTCCTGATTCTTTCTGGTGGCGCGGCTGGTGTCTAACCCTATGCAAGGATTCTCTTTCGTCGTTGGTTCAAACATGGCTGCAGTGGGACCAGGTAAAATGAACTCTGCCTCGTGCTCCCGTGGCCTGATCTCATTCGGATATATCTACTATAGGATCCCAAAACACGCTCAGAAATAGAGAAACTGCGAGATGACGGCGCTGAGGCTGAGCTTGAACTGCGTCTCAGACAGCGTATGTGGATCATTCCTGGGGATGTTTAGTGCGGTGTAGATCTAATGGACGAGCAGGCATCGAATTTGGCACAGCCGGTCTGCGGGGCCGCATGGCCGCTGGATTTGCCTGTATGAACTCGTTGACGGTCATCCAAGCATCGCAAGGTCTTGCGAAATTCATCAAGACGCAACGTCCCGAGATCGCCTCCCAGGGTGTGGTCATTGGTCATGATGCACGCCATAACTCAGATCGGTTTGCCGTGCTCGCTGCCAACGCTTTCATTGCTTTGCAAATTCCAGTCTGGTTCTTCGAACAGGAAGCGCCAACTCCCTTGGTTCCTTTTGGCGTGAATCATTTCAAGGCTGCGGCTGGTATTATGGTCACAGCTAGCCACGTAAGATGATCCTTCCAGATCCTTCCGGATATACGGAGCTTACGAAGATCCGCTAACGTGTGAGCCTATAGAACCCGCCTCAAGATAATGGTATGTTTCATCTTCATCTAATGTTGGTTTGACGCTTACTAAAACATTATACACAGGCTACAAGGTGTACGAAAACCCATATGATTATTTATTGAGAACCATCGAAGAAAAGCAATGCTAATGAAATATATTCAGATATTCAAGCAATGGTGCTCAGATTAACAGACCCGAAGATGGGGAAATTGCACAGTCAATCCTCGAAAATCTGGAGCCTTGGCCAACTGCTTGGGAAGACCAACGCCCTAGCGAGTACTTGCATGACACGTCATATCGCGAGCTGCTTCCTCACTACGTCAAACAGGTTGAGCAATATGCTGTCAGTAGTAGTAAGATCCAAGCAAGTGGCTTAGCTAATGTTAATTTAGAGGTCAACTGTCTCGGATTGGAAATCCCCACGGCCCTTTGTGTACACACCTCTTCACGGGGTCGGTGGTCTAGTCCTGCCAATAGTGTGCCAATCATTGGGAATCCAGAACTTTGTGTCCGTTCCTGCACAGGAGAAGCCTGATCCTGATTTCCCAACTGTCAAGTTCCCAAATCCCGAAGAGGCTGGGGCTTTAGACCTCGCCATGGAGACTGCAGACAAAGAAGGAAAGACTTTGATTATTGCTAATGACCCCGACGCAGACCGATTTGCTGTTGCAGAAAAGGTCAAGTAGGTGTTTTCCCGTGACCAAGAAAGTGGAAATAGATCTAACCATACCTAGTGGTAAATGGTTTCTCTTCACAGGAAACCACGTTGGCGTTCTTCTAGCTTCTCATGTTTTCGACTCTTTGGATACGACTACAGATTTATCCAAAACAACGGTATTAACGACAACAGTATCAAGTGGCATGCTTGGAAGTATGGCGGCCGCCAAAGGATGCCGATTCAAAGAGACGTTGACCGGCTTCAAATGGATGGCGAATGTTGCTCGGGACCTCGAGAAGGACGGCCAAACAGTTCCATTCGCTTACGAAGAAGCCCTTGGTTACATGTTCCCTTCTGTTTGCTATGATAAGGATGGCATCACGGCAGCTGCAGTGTTCCTCGCCGCAGAGGCCAAATGGAGAGACCAGGGATTAACGATTTATGACAAGCTCCAGCAAATTTTCGCAACGCACGGCCATCATGAAACAATGAACAATTATTTCCGATCTCCAAACCCGGAACTGACCATCAAATTGTTCCAGGGTATCAGAAGTGGCTCTTTCCTCACCGACAAGAAACTCGGCCCTTTCAAGGTGTTGCGATGGAGAGACCTTACTGAGGGGTATGACTCTGCATCTTCTAACAATAAGCCGGACCTGCCCGAAGACCCGACAAGTCAAATGCTTACACTTTGGTTGGATCGTGGTGTACGCTTCACATTCCGCGGCTCGGGAACTGAGCCTAAGGTCAAATGTGAGGATTCTTGCAAGTTTTCGGGAAATACAAATGCTGATTCATGTCTAGTCTACATTGAGAGTCATGGAGAGTCGCTTGATGATGCCACAAAAGCAGTCTGCGATGCTTTGATGGCTATCTCGGAGGAATGGGTCCAACGCTACACCCCTTCGATGACGTGCAGCAAGCAGATTCCCACCTCTTCCGGGCATGTTTTAGAGCTGGATCACTAGTATAGTCATTCCAGTCCATTTCACATATTTCACCCTAAGCCATAGTGCCTTGCTCGTGCCATATTTCATGAATCGGTTTTCCGAGCAAACATTCGCAGGATGTAACTTTGAGCTGCGAAATGCCGCCGAAACTACAATAACTCTGATATACTCCCTTGAGCACCTAGGATTAAACTCGACTGGGGGGATGGGGTGTGCTAGGCTGGGGTAGTAGAAGGCAAACTGCAGTTGATGTCGCACGGAACTTTGAGGTGGTCAGACATATTAGCTACGAGTCATAGCTTATAATCAGCGAATCCCCCGACAATAGATGTGCACTAATTAGGCCTGAAGTCTACCCAGATAAGACGCCATACAGAGAAATTGTAGATACTGGTTATATCTTGAACATGATCTACCCAGCACATTGTCAACAGACTCAACCGCATGAGCTTTCTTCTGGGGCTTGCCAGCACAGCCTGCAGCGACAAATCAATCCTCTAAGCCATTGCTGTCAGGTCAATGTGCCGGTCCAGATATACCCAGAAAATTCGGAAATGAAAACGTCCTTCCAGGGCCAAGAAGCTCACATCAAAGCGAGTTGCTCCTGTAACTGTGTTCGCCGAAGCATTATCGAGCTGCAAAATCCGTATGTATAATATAGTCTCAAATAAAAAAAGTTTGTGATCAATTAATATAGTGAAGCAGCGCCTCAATGCAGTCGATCCCCGAAGCCCACATGTCAACCAGCCCTCACAATCACAAATGCTGTATTGGAGAATTTACCGATGAACAC
This sequence comes from Penicillium pancosmium, assembly GCA_031761475.1. Lineage (NCBI taxonomy): Eukaryota > Fungi > Ascomycota > Eurotiomycetes > Eurotiales > Aspergillaceae > Penicillium > Penicillium pancosmium. Next base: position 63,597 of record JAVMSB010000163.1, on the reverse strand, counting down.
ACTCGTGAGACTACTTCAACCTCAGAAGAGAGCCTGCATAATGGAAATAACTTGAACTACATCAACGTGAATGCAAGTAAATCTTCCCCTCCCTGCGAGTTCCATCGATTTTCGCATCTAGAAAAACAGCCACACTGCTCAGGCGTACAAGTCCACCTACACAACCACGCATGCCACGGCACTCAGAAGACGCGACACTCAAATCCAAAGCATACATGCGCGCCCAAAATCCATAGACCGAGTCATGCATGTGGCCATGACAAGAAGACCCCTCACGCCTGCTTTGAACCGTTGAAAGCCCCTTATCCTCATTCTGGGCGATGTTCTATCCACCTCGACCTCCCACAGGAGCCAGAGAACCTCACTACGAGTAATTCTGCCAAGCGATATCATGATCCCCGTTCCGAGTGTTATGATAATCAATCGGTGCCTTTGTACCGGGCCGATGTGGCTTGCCACCGGGTCTGGGGTCCACCTTTGCCTGTGTGGGAGAGTAGACCATGTGGTTCAAGAAGTCCTCGGTGTTTTCATTGCTAAATTCAGATTAGGGCTGGAAATGTCTTCTTTAATCTTCAAATTCCATACTTCATATCATACCCTTCCGGCATAATATGTAGTTCCATTTTAGTCCCGGCTTGCACTTGCCGAGAGCCGCGTCGGCACCGGCCGATCGGGCGGGTCAAGCTGAAATTTCAAAGCCGAGTTAAATCGGCATTGCGAATTCCGGGGTTCGCATTTTCAATTGCATTTGATTCTTCATACTCAGCATATATTTAAGCGCTGCATCCTGATTTTTACGATCCTAGCGGGCTCTAGGTAAGTGGATTATATTCCGTTCATCCAGATTGGTCCTGGCTCGTTATGCGCAAATACAAGCCCCGATGGCGTGACGATGTCTAATCCAACTTCCCCAGATCAAACAATTCCTAAGAAAAAAGCTCGGCCGAGAGAGCTCTGGCCACGTTGGAAATAAGGGAGCGTCAAATTGACCTTGTTCCTTATATAATATATCAACTCTCGCAACGATAGCACTATTTGCACCATGTCTACTGTTTCCAAGAGCGTCGCTGTTATCGGCGCTGGCCCTTCGGGTGCCATTGCGGTAGATGCTCTGGCACAGGAAAAGGCATTTCACACTATCCGTGTCTTTGAACGCCAGGAAAAAGCGGGTGGATGTTGGTTTGTGACCATCATACATGTATCTCGATCTAGGACGACTGCTAATCTCCGTCATAGGGTTTCAAGAGATGAACCCCCACCACAGGTGGTGGATTTCGAAGGACTAGCTGCGCGTACAGCTGATGCGCCGCTGGAAATTCCCAGCACCTTACCTTGTAGAACACCGGCAAGCTCTCAGGACCGTTTCACAGACTCGCCTGTTTACCCTGGACTTGAGACGAATGTGGATGCAGGCGTCATGTCCTATTCCCAGGAGCCCATTCCAACCGTTCGATCGCAGTGGTCTATTGATCGTCATGGCCCTGAAACTCCGTTCCGTCATCATTCGGTGATTAGGGGATATGTCGAGGACCTGTTCACTAAAAAGGGCCACCATGGCTTGGTTCAATACAACACCACCGTCGAGCAAGCGGTCAAGGAGCCCAGCACCCAGAAATGGATCCTTACTATTCGCCGCAGGGAAATGAACGAGGGAACTCTGTCTGATTACTGGTGGACGGAGCAGTTTGATGCTGTCGTTGTGGCATCTGGTCATTATGCGGTGCCATATATTCCTGCCATTCCGGGGCTGGAGGAATTCTCATCAAAATATCCCGGCAGCGTCGAACACACTAAGCACTACAGAGGTCCAGAGAAGTACCGGGGAAAGGTACTATATCTTCCTCCGATTGAACGTGTATGTTGTAAATGCTGATATTTCCAATAGAAAGTCATTACGGTCGGTGCGTCAGTATCGGCTGCAGACACGGCCGTCAGCCTCATCGATACGGCGCAATCACCCATTCACGCCGTCGTTCGCGGCCGCTACAACGTATTCTTTGGAGACGATGCCTTCAAACATCCCAAGATCCAACGACGGGCACCGATCTCTCAAATAAATGCCGAAAGCCGAACTGTATACTTCGAAGACGGTTCCTCCGAGTCCAATGTGGACAATATCCTCTTCGGCACCGGATTCACCTGGACTCTCCCCTTCCTACCACACGTTCCTACGCGGAATAATCGAGTGCCTGATCTATACCAGCACGTCTTTTACCGCCACGATCCAAGCCTGGTGTTTATTGGAGCGGTATGTCTTATCCCTACCCGCCCTTACCATCATAAAAATGAAGACTAACTCTGCCTTCCCCTATAGGTCGGTGCAGGATTAACATTCAAAGTCTTCGAATGGCAAGCTGTCGCCGCTGCCCGCGTTCTCGCCGGCAAGGCCACGCTGCCCCCAGTATCCGAGCAGGAGAAATGGGAGACGGAGCGCATTGCATTGAAAGGCGATGGCCCCGCTTTTGCGGTGGTCAATCCTGATTTCAAGGACTATTTTGAAAATCTGCGACTTCTTGCAGGAGAGCCAGGTGAGGGATTGCCTGGGCGGCGTTTACCGGTATTTGATCAGCGTTGGAAAGATGATTTTGACTCCGGACATGAGCGGCGTAAAGAGATGTGGCGACGAGCTAACCGGGCAGCTGCTGGGGTGCTATAGAATTATGTAGTATATATAGAAGATATAACTATTGAAAGGGCAATGCATAATGACAGTCTGTGTAGCAGATGGTCGATCGCAGTGATCACAAACTTGAATGCTAGCAATTACTAGTAGTAGCGCAGAGCGCCTAGCCATGGAAGGTAGGGCATAGAGCAAAACACATTAAAGCCACTAGATCAAAAAAATTAAGAGAAGATAGTTCCCCGCCCAGTGAATGTCCGGGGTATACTTTCCGCAGATCCCCGTACATTAAACCCGGTGGGGGTAATGATGAACGCCCCCTGGAGATGTCAAGTCAAGAATGAGAATGTTAAGGGCAAACGTCTCTGTATGTCCCTAATAGCAGAAAGTAAATCCGGTGGCGTGAAGGAAAATGAACGAGGGGAGGAAGAGGAGATAACACTTAAATATTCAATGATTTCTCCAAATTCAATTTTTTTCTTGTGATTCAGCCGACGATTCAACACTTCTACAGTCAATACTTTAATCGGGATTCATTTCATTCATCATGAAGTTCCTTTTTGCCTGTGGGGTTCTTGCAGCTCTCATCTCAACAGTTGCCACTCTGGAATTTAAAAATCCAGTTCTGTGGCAGGATCTTGCTGATACAGATATAATTCGTGTCAACGAGATAGGTCACTCGTGGACTTCAGCATAAACATCCGAACCAGAACCCAGCTCAATTGGGTAGCCCATTGGGTACCCAGTTAGGTGCCCATGTGTCGAAAAGAAAAACAGTTTCGTAGTTATCTCGTGTCCGTATGATTTGTGCATTTTTCTTCTAAATTATTAAGTATATCGATTACACCTAAGATCTTTAACCAAGTAATTTTTCACATATAAAGAGAATGTAGACCAGTCCAGTCTAATATACTAACAATGCTCAGCAACGTCATTCTCCCTTCCTACTCAGTTTCTTCTGAAGGACACAGCAATTGACTACTGTGTAGTGTAAAGAGTAGACTGAATCCCGTGACGATGATTGGCTACGCGACGGGCGGAAACCTTTCCACCGCCCCTTGCGCTCCCCTGCATCGATCGGATGTATACCACCCAACACTAGCACAAATCACTGCAGAGATCGCAGATCAGTCTACAAAATGGGCAGAACTCTACCCTTTGCAGCCGTAACCCCCTCTCAAAAGGCCCAGGGGATGATGATGAACAGTGATGGGTGAAGAGGGTCAGCTCAGGTCAGGGGCAGCAAATGCATCAATAGCGTCTTGGCAGCGAACCCCCCACCGCGAACCATTGCGAGTTTAAAAGGCCGCGGATCCCTCGACTCGGCGGGAAATTCGCGGAAATCACCCTCCACGCGCTCCCGTGATCCTTTCTCGCCCGATCGTGGTATTCGATCAGACACGCGACACTCCCCTACACTACAGCACCGGCATGCGCAGCACCGCAGACAGCGAACCCTCTCCGATTTAGGCTCAGCCTTAGCCTTAGCCTCCGAATCCGAATCCGGGGCTGACGAAAGGGTCCAACCCGATCGATCCACGACAACCTCCCCCCATCTGCCGGCACTTACTCGCCTCCTCTCTGCCTATTTCCTTTGCAATCCTCGTGGAATTCAAATCCAACCACGGGATAGAAGCTTCGACTTCACTTCACCATGTCACCCCCGACCACCGAGAACTATACCCAACCGGCGGAATGCAAATACGCGAGCGAGAACCTTCCCACGATCCCCGGTTCAAAATTCTCAACCCTCGTCCCGCTATACCAGGAAGATCACCATGGTAGCGACATGTCCAAAATACTCGAGTCCTGCTGCAGCACGAGTATTTGGTTCTATGAAGATCCGCAGCCGTGCACGGCTGTTTGTACCGCGAGCTCCGATGCGAAGGCGCAGGACGTGCAATATTGCTTGAATGCGCGAGAAGTAAATTATGGTGGGGATGGGAGTACGAATTCAAATGCTGGGGTGAAAAGGGTTCCTGGGAGGAAATTGTGGGCTTTTGTTTTGGTTGGTGGGTTGGTTTTTTCGGCGTGGTGATGATCGGCGGTCCGGTGTTGTCTCTTCATGTTTATATGCATTTTTCAGCCATTTCTTTTTGGCTCTTCTTCTTGAGATACCCATTTGTTTTTATATTTATGTTAAAATTATATCACCAATTAGGATATGGTCTTGATCCTAACTACTAATCAGAGGAATGTTGACCGGCCTGCTCTCTGCCTCCCGAAGGTGAACTACTAGTAGCTACCCAAAATGGAATCGATTGGCCAAAGGTAACTACTAGTCTGTCATTAGGAGGCAGTAAAATAGTGAGCAATAGGAGGAAACTTTTGCAACACCACTGTAAATACCTCTGTATACAACTACTCTACTGACTACCCCGCGCTTATGGCGCGCCGTAATCGGCTCGACTCACTACCATTCTACCTACGGCCGACTTGCGTGAACGGTGCACAAGATGCGCCGCGCCACGTCGGAACAAATCGCCACGCTAAGCTCTCCTCCCCCACTTCTGAATCATTCAAAAAGGAGCTGAATAGACTCGGAAGGTGCTCACAGCCTTTCTCACCCCTCGCATTGTGTTGTACCTCGGCATCAACAACACATTCATCACGATGAAAGACGACCCCACAGTGCCGTCCAGACAGCAAACACGAATGAGGGCTCCGAAGATGAAGTGTTTCTCGGTGGAAAGTGCGGTCAGCGTCTCATAACCCGCATCATCGATGAGACAGCTTGTCAAACTCCTGACCTCGAATGCGTGTCAATTCCACGAAGCAATAATTCCCGCGATGGTTGGAAGCCTATTAGCTGATCCCAAGTCGCCAATGCCGTCAATTATGCGGCACATATGATCATCATGCAGGCCGGTCACCCGGTACCTGGCACATTCCCTACAGTGGCCTACATCGGCTTGGAGGTTCCACGTTACCTCTACGTCGCGATCGGTGTTATCAAGGCGGGGTACAAAGCCCTGTGGTTATCTCGAGAGCAGAATGCGAATGCTCCTGGAAATCCAGGTCTTGACTCAAAGTCTATTGGAGGATACGGGGCTCTGTATCAGTAAGACTTTCTGTCTGAGGATTTCACGCCCTTCACCACCCCACTTCCATGGTCCGACTTGGCTCTTCCTCGAGTATATGTTCAGATCGCTGGGTTGGACATTCTTCGCGATGATGGTCTGGTTTACGCAGAGGCCCTAGAAGAAAGCGGCGTCGAGGTCAAGCTTGATGTTTATCCTGGGATGCCGCACGGCCATTTTAATATTTGGCCTCACTTGAAGCAGTCGATTAAGTCTCAGGAGGATACTATCTGGCATATTGGATGGCTTTTGCGCCAAGAACTACCCAGGGAGAGAGTGAACGAACTAGTAGCTAGAATGATATAAACAAAATACAATTTCTCTTTTCTCAGAGCATTATTGAAGGGTGTAAAGTTGATCTACGGAAATAAATGCTCTTTGCCATTCCACAATTTCAATGCAAACACAAGCCAACATTGGGGGTAACTGGAAGGAGATATCTGTTATCATGGTAAGATCGCAGGCCCCAATACGCCATTAGCATGGCCAGATGGATCTTCCATTTTCTGTTGCCACGCAATTTTAGAATGAATCCATCATGGGCAGGTAGTGGTGGGCAACACTCCAGAAATTCGAAGAGCTCGATATTCTGTTCTAATAGTATCGACATCGGTCCTCTGAGCTTTTCAGCTGGTTTCGCAATACAGCAGACGAGGCATGTGCTGTAGCCCTTCATGAGTCGAGAGGCTGGAGTACAAACGAACATATGTGTACTCGTATACGCTTCAAAATCGCTTCATACCAGTTTTTCGAAATTGCGATGTGGAGAAGATGGCCAATTTGGCAGCTGTAGAGTGGCTAATATCTATCCACCCCGGGCATCGAACCCTTGGAACCCCCACTACTATCGGTCTATCATCACCAGAGTGGAGTGCGTTTCCCCAATTTAGCCGCGCCGGATGAAACATCAACTGTCAAAAGACCCCGCTACTCCACAAAATTCCCCATGAATGACACAAAAGAATTGTCACTCGATCGTCCGCCACAATGTAACACGGGGCATCTCCGACCCCGCCTGAAAATACTGTCTCTGTCTGAATCTTTGCTTGGGCGTCATCTTTCCCTCAACAACTCCCTACGAACCACCGAGCGAAACCCTACAACCAACCAAACAGCATGGACTCATTTCAGGACAAGGTCTATGTGGTGACAGGCCTTGGTGGAATCGGCCTCGCAGTTGCAAAGCAGCTCCACGCCCGCGGCGCAAGCCTCTCACTAGCCGATATCTCTGAGAAGACCCTCGCAACTGCAGTGCAAGAGATTACCAAAAGCACCAGCAGCGGCACGAAGCCCAATGCCGAGAATATAATGGCAACCGTCGTCGACATCGGAAGCGCAGCCGCCGTCAACGACTGGATCAGCGCAACAGTCTCACGCTTCGGCAAATTGGACGGCGCAGCGAACATGGCCGGGGCAATTGGTAAACAGCACGGGGTTGGTCGGTTTGTCGACCAAGAGGACGACGAGTGGGATATGTTGGTGCGGGTGAATCTTTCTGGAATGATGTATTGCCTGCGGGCGGAGCTGCGGGCAATCATGGCATGTGGGCCGGACGGCAAGGGGATGGGGAGTATTGTCAATGCGTCAAGTATTCAGGGGATCCGGGGATTTCCATTGCATGCGGCTTATTCGACAACGAAGCATGGGGTTGTTGGGTTGACGAGGTCTGTTGCGAAGGAAGTGGGCCCGCAGATTCGGGTTAATGCTGTTGCTCCGTAAGTTTGTTCTGTCCAAGGGGAATTACCGGTAGGCTATGTGACGCAACTTGATTTGATCTGACCTCTTCATTAGTGGCTCGATCCAAACGCCTTTGCTTGACCAGGCGGCCGTTATTCAGGGTGGTCCAGCAGTGCCTCCCTCTGTCATTCCCCGGGTTGGAACACCCGAGGAAGTCGCCCAGACAGTCGTGTTCCTATTGAGTGATGCGGCCTCGTATACGACCGGACAAGTCTACAGCGTGGATGGTGGATGGGATCCATGAAATACTAGGACTGATGTGTACTGTGGAGCCAGATAGAGCATGTGAAAATGTTTCGCTGTATTGTATGTCCAAATATGAACCATATACCATGCAGAATGTAATGATCATGTCCATGCAATCTAAAATCAAGAAATATAAAAGTATCCCAGGGTTGTTACCCAACGCCATCGCTCATGAGATATATGAATCGCTGAGAACAACTTCGAATGAAAATGAACTTGAAGGCCTGTGGTCAGGTTCGCTAGGACCAGATGCAGAGCCAGAACCCTGGAAAAGTCAGCAAATGGTCGTCCAAGTGAATAAAAGACGAGGCTCACCCATTAGAGTAGTCAAATAGAGCCAGCTGGGAAGGCTGAATATGGAACCAGCACTCACACTTGTAACTTCAGGCCAACCGTCCTCATATTTTAATACATTCCAGCCGAGACGGGCATCCTAGAAAGAGAGAAACAGAAAAATTAGCTCATCTTTCAAATTGCAAGAGGGTTGTTCAAACTTACTCCATCTTTAAACCCAATACTCGTGTTGAGGTAGTGGTAATAGAGAATATCCGGGGTTGAGTCATTGCCAGCCAACACTCCCAGACCACCAGGCGCATAAACGAGCCCATGATTCGAAGCATAGACAATTGTGCCACCGCCATCCACAAGTGAATCCCCATCTTTATCAACAAACGGACCGCGGACATTCCGCGACCGTCCAACATGAATATTATATTCCTGGCCCCGACCAGGGAACCCGCCCTCCTTCTCACCAAACTTACAACACTTGCCACGGCTAAACCAGGTATAATAATAACCATCGTGATAGCTCATCCAAGACCCTTCCTCCGGCTTAACCTTCTGATCCGGCAAAAATGTCAATTGAATCGCATCAGGATGCTGCGGCTTCTCAATAGAGAGAAGATCATCGGCAAGTGGAATCTGCCAGATATTATGCCAGAAACTGCCATAATTAAGATATGACTTTCCAGTTTCCTGATCGGTGATGAATGACGCATCGATGGCATTCGTCTGGGTGAATGGGAACACATCAGAGCCCTTCCCCTCACCCGTTCGAATCACAGCACCGTGATCCTTCCACGCAGTGCCGTCTAGCTTAGTGGTCGTCGCAACCCCAATCGCGCTATTGCGACTCCCGTGGGTGCTGAGTGTATAATAGCAATAAAAGGTGCCATTTTTGAAGATTGTCGTCGGGGCCCAGGGTCGCGACCGGTTCCCGACGTCAATGATGCTATTATCGTCTAGCACGGTGCCGATCTGGGCCCAGGGTCCACTGAGATTGTCGGCTTTGAAGATCGGGACATGATGTCCGCCCTTGAAGAGGTAGTAGTGGTCATCGTGCTGGACGATGTTTGGATCATGCGCGACAAGATTACCGAGATTTGGTAATGGGAGTCGGTCGGTCGTCTCGAAGACTTGCGATAATGCGGAGTTCCATGACCCTTGAGATGATGGGGCTGCGCCCACTCCCCTGATGTCGACCAGGGCGGCTCCTAGTACCAGGACCAGGGTGCGTAATTTGTTGCTTAGCATGATGCTTTCACGGATATGTACAGAATTTATGCCTGTTAGCGGGAGGCGATTCAATTGACAACTGGGCGCAGATAATGCGATGCGCCAGCGCTTAGTGAGACAGATTGCAGGCTATCAGGTTGCTCGGCGCATGCTAGGGTGAGAAAGTTGAAAGATGTTGATATTCGATTGGAGGTAAAAAAAGGTAAGGCAGATGATAGTGATGGAGGACATTTAAATATAAGGAGCAAGCAAATTCCACATGCGCAAGGGCAGCAAGAATAAAAAAAAGTGCACAGCCCAGGGTCCACTGATCGAGTCTAAACAAAAGCCAAGCGTTTTAGGCGTGGCCAACAGTGGGTACTTCCATATACTTTAGCCCCGGGGCTAGCGTGCATAGAAAAATAAGTATTTCTTAGGTACTCCCTCTGCTAGACGCGGCACAGCGAAAGCCCCGAGAGCGGGGGGCCTATAAAATCTTCGGCTGCAGGGTACGGAGGACTTAACGGGCGATATTAGCAGGTTATCCTTGGGTTCCAATAGGTGAATTGGCATACCCTAGTAGATAATCCAATGAAAGATGGCCACCTTGCCCCACTGGGAGAATCGTTTCATCGCTGCCTGGCTGTTATAATGGATGGATGGACCCCGCCCCCACGGGCTCTCCAGTAGACACTGCCATGTCGGCCCCAAAAGGGTCTGAAAGTATGTATGACCTGGCTTCTTTGACTATGGAAATCAGCCCAACTGATTTATTTTTGTCCTTGTAGCCTCACAAGCACAGACACAGGGTCCAGTTCCCTGGCCCGTTGGGGCGATGTTTTCGGGGCCGCTAAGCGACCCATCGCTTCGCAAGGCCTCGCAGACTAGTGCTAGCCTTGTGCAGTGTAGCCACTAGTGATGACAATCGCTTGCATAATGCACACGGATATCGTAACTCACATTTTTACAAAAATAGAGAGAAGGATAGTCGGAGCTTTCTGGAGCAGTGATGATCGTGATCTACAACCCTTGCAGGGGCGACAGGATCGGCACCTGAAGTCATAGTGGATCAGAGCTGCCCCGAATCCCCCGAGCTTGGAAGAGCAGGTTTACCACTTATGGCCAGGAACTGCGAGAAAATCATTCGCAGTGGCATCCCTGAATCGGTGAATATCGGGGGTTGTTTCAAAGGATGTCAAAGCCCATCAATCCACACAAGCCGGGCTACAATAAGAGTTCAAAAGTCCGGGTGTCCCTTTTTGGCTGGGAAATCGCCGCTATGAGTTGATATGGTACATGGATTGTATATACGTGTAATTGCGTGAGGAATAGCTAGCCTGGTTAATTGCCCAGTGCAATCCCCGTTAGATCCTCCCAGTCGAAAACGTCAAGGAAGGGATCGAAAGCGTCAGGTGGCTGGAGTGGTCAGTCAGTACTCCTTGAAGAGAAAAGAAGTCGGATCTAGATAGCGGAGTGAACTCACGGGTACGACCATATTCGACGGTGGGAGAATACCGTCAAAATCGGATGGCATCACGGTCGCCATACCTGGCGTCGAAACAAAAGTAGCGACCTGGTTATCTTTGAAACTGCCCATTCCGGGGTCCCCCAGATGTTCACAGGTAGCATGTCGGGAGAAGAGCGTCTGTGCAAAAGAAAGGACTCGCTCTACAACCTGTTGTTTATACATCATCGATTGAGCCGGCCAGACTTTGGACTTTACCAAGGCAACGATTGTTGATAGAAAGAAGTAATCTTTTGCACCCTTGACGACAAGTAAGAAGCGATTTTCAAGACATATGAGAGCTATCTCGACGAGTGAGATGAGAGAATCTGGAAGACCGGGTAGTGTATGGAGTGTGAACGTGGGGCTGGAAGGATCACAAGTGGCTAGAAAGACGAGATTAGTTTAGTCGTGCGGACATTAGAAGGCCATGAAGTAGTACATACTCTTTTCCTTCGCCAAGTATAATAGCTGGCAAATCGAGATGTAGGCCTGAACGGTCCACTCCCCCAGCATACAAAGTGACAATGGCTGTGAGATTTCATATAGTCTTTTTTGCGTTGTAAGGATCCTGACCGCAGCGTCAAGACGGGAGCGGGCTGAGGGTGCGAAGAGCGCCTCCCGGTGCGCCTCGATCGCAAATGGGGTATGGATAGAAAGAAGGCTTTGTGCTAGCCTTGTCTCGATCATGGCTTTCCAAAGGGTGACCTTGAGCTGGCTGGCATGATCGTTGGGTTCCGATATCGACCATACCGGAATTCGCGAGAAGTGTCGACTAAGCTCCCAGTCCAATCGCTGGATTTCTTCGTAGCGGCAGCTGATTCGAGGAGAGTGCATGAGTTGACATGCCTTGAGACGAATGGGCAGCGACCGGTACATTATCGTTGCAAACGAAGAGTCGGTAATCTCACTAGCAGGACGGCTCTGAGGGGCTTCCGTAGTTCCCTCGTGAATCTCATCATCGTTGATATTTAGTGCAGGGAGAGTATCGTAGTCTGTACTTTGGATATTCGGAGGCATGCCCCGATCGATAGCCACTTGGAGATCAAGTTCCACAATGGTCATCCATATCCGCCTGCGCATCTCCTTATTGAAAACGGAGATGCGGGCATACTTATTAGGATCACGATGATATCCTGATAGCATTGCCTGTCTGATGAGGGTACCCGTTGAAAGCCAAGCTTTGCTGCGCTTGGTTCCGAAGCAGTTTTGCGCAACTACCAGCAAGATGTATAGCCGCAAGGCTGTGATCTCTGGTCGCTTTATTTGCGCATTGTCGATCCATTTCTCTGCATGGAGCACCCACTCAACTGCAGTATAGCATTTGAGCGGGGTTGGACTCTTCTCCTGTAAACTACTTACATCTGCAAGGTTCCACGCACACGCAAGAACGAGGAGAAGCTGGACTAGAAATCCGGTAGAAACATTGCTGGGATTATCCATCAGGGCAAAGAATTGGTCCACTTCCCGTAGAAATGACGGGGCATGGAGGATGCGGTGTTGGCATTCGATGTATGTTAGATATAAACCAACGAGCTCGTCAACAACACCACGTGCTGGCAAGAGATCGATCAATGATGCCGTCGTGGGCTCAGGGAAAGGCGTGTTGAGAGGTACCCGTTTCCAAAGTCCCTTCTTGACGCGGACTAAATCAGGGCGGACCTGAGAAAGGATTGGATTTGTTAATCTGATCTCTTCAGCAAAGGGCCTAATGTCGGGGAACTGTTCACAATTAACACCAATGGCTTTGGAGATAGGGCGATTTTCCTTTCCACAAGAAATATGCAATGATCGAACATACCTGAGCAATGAGGTTAGCATAGATGCCCGACCCACTATAACGTGTTTTCGTCTCGCGGCCCCTCATCATTATACGTGGCGAAAGGTCCAATTGATGGGACGGCGACAATGTATCTCCCTCGTCTGCCTCGTCGATGTCTTCACTGTCGACCTGCGACGTGAAAGGCAAGTCAGGCTCCGGCGCAGATCGTTTTTGCCGTTGCAACAAGCCCGTATTTACATACGGTTCCTGGTTAATCGCCGCCTTGGGCGCGCCGAGGACGGTCTCGAGAAATCCACGCTCCCGCCCAGAGTGCTTTCCCCTAGGATGTGTGTGCAAATATGGATGGTGATGATTATGTAGGTGATTTTGATGATGCTGAATATGATTCTCGGGCTCATGCTGGGGTGGGCCATCTCGAGGCGTAGCATCCAGCGTAGGGCCGAGGCCGAGGTTGGTGTTCGAAACGAGTGCGTCCGGCCGAGTCGACACCGTCAAACCCGAGTCTGTTGGCGTCTGAATGGTCTGTTCAGGATGGGGAACGGTGGGCCCTTGATTAGATGTCTTCGAAGCGCCGACTGTGGCGGGAGCTTGCCAAAGAAATCCATCTTCATAGACACACTTCCAGGGCGTCCTGCCTTTCGAGCACCGGGTACACGTGGGATACTCGCGATCACAGCGTAGCTTACGGCTGCGACACGGCTGACAAGCGTTTGTACGCCGTCTGCGCTTCTTTGGCCGCTCCGCTGGTGAATTTCCAAGGCCCTGGATTTCCATGCTGGATCTGGAACTTGATCCTGGATCCTTTTCTGTTCAATTGAATATAGGAGGATCTACCCTAAAATTCCGGGGGCGATGCAGTTAAGCTGTCCCGCACCCGCGTGTCCGGCGGCAAGAGGATCCACTTTTCTCGTGACTGACTCAGCGGGACCCTTTCCTAATCCGGAAAGCTCCTCCGATCTCGGACGCGTACTCTTTTCCAGTACTAGTCTCAACCTTGCAGCCAGAGGCTTCTTTTGCCTTTCTTTTAGTGATTGTTACGGCCGTTAGAATATCATTTCTCGGGGTGGAGAGCCTCATATCTCCGGTGGAAATCTGGAGCATATACAGTAGTATACTCGACGGCTCGGTGGGATGTAACACCACAATATTTTGGAGTCATCCAGCCATCATTTGTCAAACAGTCAATTTGGAAATGAAAATATCCAATTCGAGCTAGTAAGTAGGCCCGAGCATTTTGGCTGCTATTTAAATTTCCCTAGAGTCTGTGATATATGTACAACATGAAGGTTGAAAATATAGAACTTACCATTTCGGCCAAACAACGCGCGTACTAGCTTCAAGTTGATGAATCAATGCCTGAGGCTCAGAAGACCCGCGAGCATTTGCTCAGAGTAAAAATGGCCAAAACAAGCATCATGATATTATACATATGTTCGAATTTCTGAAGGATCCATGAGAATCTTTTGCCTTTCAACGCCTATCATCCTCAAGTCCGTGGACTCAAGCCACAATACAACACGAAGCGCCACAAACCGGCCACGCCCGATCGACGACAGCCTTGCCCCTAAAAGCTTGGCCCCCTCGCACTCCCCCTCCATGACGTCTCAAACAAATTTCTAATCCTTTGCTGGGGCTTTCAGAACAAAAGCATCTTGAAAATAACCCCATCAGTATCAACTTGACTGGCATCCTTGTGTTTGGCCACCGCAAGCTACACATTTGGATCAGCGAACCCGCGAACAGCCCCACCAAGCATATTGAAAGTTGTCCTCGTCCTCGAGGCCCTCGACATCATGGAGGATAATGAGAGCTTAGTATCACGCTCTAGTTCAACATCCTCCACTTCATCGAAGTGGGCCAAAATGCAGAGTCAGCTGCATACCCCGATGCCGTCATCTTTATCCGGTATGTACTTCACTCGAGTATCACGTAACCGGGAATCCAAATACTGATGAAATTCCCATTTCAGGCGAATGCGCAAAAGCAGAGAAAATTCTCAGATCATTTTTGTATCCCAAGTCAAAAAAAGCTCAAGACGCGGATACAGAACTCGGCATCCCACGCGCGATCCTATCACGCGCCAAGGCAAGCAACTGAAGTCCAAAAAGTTATTATAATCCACGCTGACCAATATTTCGCAGGGTTTAGCTGTCTTCACCGCCACAAAAGCAGGGATTGTAGGCTCATTTCGCTTTGGATCTGGCCTCATCGTCGTCCGTCTTGAAGATGGCAGCTGGTCCGCGCCGTCGGCCATGTCAACGGGTGGAATTGGATTAGGCACCCAGCTTGGCTTTGAAAAGACGGACTTCGTCTTCGTTCTGAATAGCGAAAAGGCAATCAAGACCTTCACGAAATCCGGATCAATCACACTAGGCAAGAACCTCTCTGTTGCACTGGGGCCATATGGACGAAGTGCGGAGTTTAGTGGTGTGCTGAGCTCAAAAGGATTGGCTGGTATGTTTGCCTATTCGAAATCACGAGGTATTTTCGGTGGCAAGTCATGGGAAGGTGGAATTATTGGGGAGCGACCAGAGGCTAATAAGAAGATGTATGGCATAACCATGTCGGCAAGTGAACTTTTGAGTGGGAAAGTTGAGCCACCACCAGAGGCTGGACCATTGATGGAGATCCTAAACTCAGAGAAATTTCGAATCCCTGATGATGGAATCGATGTATCACCAATGGCATCAACAGAGCAGCTTGTTCGAGATAACCACGAAGGTGATTTCAAGACTTATCACGCGGAGCTCAATAATGATATCCATCAGGAAGTTGCTGGATCTCCTGTTGAGCTGTCTGCTGAGCCAAAAACTCAATTCATTGCTGAGTTACCCGCCGACACACCTGCCGACATGCCATTTGAATTGCCGGCTGATATTCCTGGCGATTCTTCTAAGAAGATCGGGGAGACTTCAGCTGAGAACCCTGCCAGATTCAATGAACTAGATGCGGGGCCTGTGAATGAAGTTTTCGAACTGCCCGCCGAAGTCCCGTTTTTCCCCAACGAGCGACGGGCTAATGATGATATACAAAACCCTGTCGAAAGGGATTCTCTCCAACCTCTTCCTCTGAGGATACAAAAACGGGGAGGAACCAGCTAGCAGCTCTAAAATGCCCGGCTTAGAAGAATCCGCTTTGGATGCATTGATCGGCATCATCATATTGTCAATCAAATTGAACAATTCCTCATAAGAAATGTCCGGATATTGCGGCTTATGATTTACTAGTAGCGGCCAAAGTATAGACGGCAAAATCACCATCCTAGCTTTGATCTGCTTTCGTCCCGTTTAGTGTTTCTGTATCCTAGCATCAGACCTGTTAATAAACCCCCTTTATCGAGGCTGAGGCCGTTTCGTCCATACGTAAAGGACCAACCATTTCAGGATAATGAGGACATTCATATTCGCTCGAAGTGAAACATTTACAGCATCATCCATACTGGAATTTTTCAGATCCAGAATGAGATTAAGATCAACCCATATTGCTTGTAGCTATGCGTCAGTTTCTGATCTAATTATCCTGTTAAGTACAGACTAGCATGTCAGACTTGGCAGTGGAATACCAGTGGTGAAAAGTCTCGAATATTCTAAAGGCGAACCGGCTCTGCACCCCAATTGTACACTTTATCCAAATGACCAAGCAGTGGATTTTGATTTTCCAATGTCTGTCTCTGGGGCTGTAGTTCCCCTAGTTCGTTGTCGTTGTTTACGTCCGCTCGGAGGAAGGTGCGATGGTTGCCAGCCCAAGTAGAACAAAAAGCCCCCTCGCTCACCATCTTCTTCGAAACAACATCTCTCATCAAACTCCAAGGCGGATTCAGTGAAGGACCAGGAGTCGCCAGACTTTGGATCTTCTGTGAATCTGGATGAAGTACCAACAGGACTCCCATAACCTCATTTAGCAGCCGAGGACCGCCCGGAAATGGCCATTTCCGGAGACCTTGATGAAGAAGTGGTGAACTCCATTGTTGTGAATTTCGTCAAGGCCATGACTTCCAACATCCCAGCTATTTCCATAGTCTGGAGCCTCTTCCAGAGCGCGTTTCAACCAGCGAAATTCTTCAAAGGCACATGGTTGCCGACATCGATGGACACCTCTTCGCAGAGGAGCTCAACTGGGAGGTCTCTGAGATTCGTTCAATTGTAGCAATACATGTAGTACTAATGTCATCTACCAGTAATCTACTATTAAAGCCTCGCAAATTATCTCAAGGCTTTATTTTCTTAACTTCAATTTGGATTTTCTGGAGGGTTGAGGCTATAGAGTCCCGCTGCTCCTCCAGCCAACGCCTCATTCCAGGAATGTAGTATGTACGTTGCCTTTTGCGGCGATCATATTCCTCCTTGATCATAGTACGGAAGCGCGCCTCAACTTTATCCGTCCTGTAAGAGCTACCTTTGAAATTTCTCTCTGAGATTGAGCAAAAACTTCCCTCCTACTGGCGATGCACTGAAAGAATCATAGAGCTCCATATCTTCGTCTTTTACGGAAGAATCCACAGAGACGTCAAATCTAAGAAAAAATGCAGCCAGCAAAATTCGAAGCTCCATTTCCGCCAGACTATTATCCCATTTTCACGCGGTTAGCATGAATTTCCCATTCCCAATAGTGGATAGACGTACTTTGATCCAATACATTTTCGCGGTCCAACCGAGAAAGGAACAAGCGCTTCCTTTTGCTCGGGCGAACAATCCAGCCACCTTTCTGGAATAAATTTCTCAGGTTCGGGAAAAGCAGCCTCGCACCGGTGTATTGTGAGGTTCTGGGTTCCAACATTTGTCTAAAAATGCAAATATTCAGTACTTGGCATCTGAAAAAGGACATAGAAGAAATTGCTTTACCCCTCTGGGGATTTCCTTTCCGTCTAAGATGGTATCCTCGGTCGCTGTGCGTGGCAACATAGCAATAATCGTCGGATATAACCGCAATGTCTCTTGTAGTATTGCATTGAGGTAAGGTAGGTTCGCACATGTCTGAGTCCATGAATCAGCCTTGAACCCTGTCCAGGCTTATTTTATCCAAATGAGAGCAAATGAGGACAGATAGAACTAGGTCACCTACGACTGAGTCAGGAATCGCGTTTTTATCCGAAAATGCTTCACTAATTTCCGTATTCAAGCACTCGACGGTATTTTTGTTTCGCAAGGTGCCCCACAGGGCGAAAACGAATGTGTTTGCCGTTGTTCCACTTCCTCCAAACCTAGTAGGAGATCATTATTATGACTTGAACCCAAAGGCTTTAAACGGTGTTGCTTACATTCCACCCATGCACTCTTCGGCAAGCTCTGAATCGGTCAGTGGTCGTCCAAGTGATGCATCAATCCCATCCAAGACGCGACTGAGAAACGCCGTTTTGACCTCGTCTTTCCGGCAGCTACGTACCACCTCAGTCGCATACTAAGAAATACAGCATGGTTAGAGAGACATGGATAAAGTGCGGGATACTAGGTATTTTGTGCAACTGACCACCTTCCATGACTGGACGTTGCGAAACTTCTGACCAACTGGCCCAGGAAACCTGGGACCCCACTGCTCAAGGAACGGAAAAAGTTCTTTCTATTTTGCCGTGGATTTGGATATCAGCTTGAATCTTTGAATTAATGTCTCCAAGCATACGTAATTAAAAGTTGGTCGCCATGAGCGTAACCAAGGCATGATTGAGCTTTCCTTGCCTTCTTTCAGGGAACCGGGGTCGATTCCAAACATGAGGTGGTCTTGATTATATCAGTATGTACCATGTATCACCACACTTTGGGTATCTTACATATGGTGTCAAAACCAAACATATGGGCCCAGGGGTATATGTCAATCACTTTCTGAGTTGAAGATAACTTGGCCCACTGGTCGAGCAGTGTTCTGACCTTTTCGCCGATTTGTGGCTCGAATTCCAATAGAGCAGCCTGAGAAAACCCGCGAGATAATAGCTTTCTGCGAGAGCCGTGATGAATTGGATCTCTATTAAAGTTCCATTGCATTAAGTACAGCTTTCATACCAGGAAATGCAAAGAGGGTTATCAAATGAGCACTCACCGAAATGATAGCAAATGGTTCTCATGGAAGATCTTCTTTGCGCGCTGGTAACTGTTAATGGAATTCAACTCAGCAGATGAATTAAGGCTTTTACATAAAATCCCTGTGTTTTAACAAAGACTTTGGAATTATAAATCTCGCGGACACATTTAGGGTTCGAGAACGAAAGTAGATTTGGCGCAACTCGGATCACCGGACCTAACGAAAGTTCAGTATTAGAAAGCTTGAATTTCCTTGAAGTCAAAAACCAAGTTCGGACCTGGTGGCTTTTCATACCGTATTTTTCATGTGCCTTTTGGATCTCATGGGCACGGCGACCATGCAGGTTAAGGGAGAACCCCCATAAACTAGAACATCTCGCCAGAAATGGACCAGGAAAATGTCGCAACGGATGAAGGGTGATGTTATATAGAGCTGTCAAAGGGAGTAAAAGGATAATGACAGAGATTATCAGGAAAAACAATACCCATCTCGGCTTTAAATCGAGATAATCAGGGTAGAAGGAAGGATTCACAAGACGAGACATTTTGTACGGACAACACCCCAGAGATCGCTGTCAGTTGATAGTCCAGACCTATAGCGAGATAGATCGATCAGTGAAAGCTCACAAATGCGAATAGGACACTTTTAAATAGGCAAATCCCAGCATGAGCTCATTTCTGATGTTCTATGTATCTCTCCCCGCATTTCCCCCGCATGCCCTTCGCGTGAATCCGGTCGGGTTGATTGGACTGTCATTCAAACCCCATTTTATGATCGACACACTACATCACCAACAAATTCGGATGCTGAGCGGTCAAGTACGCCATCCGAATCTTTTCGGACCCGATGACGGAAGTATCTGCCTCTGCAGGATCGCTCCCTGGATCCAATGAAAATGATCATTGAGCCAAGAAATTTGGTTGGATGGTATAACAATTATACCTACACCTTGCTCCGTTGTGATTGAATTGATTTCACCATTTCTCTGTTATATAGATCATTGTTCCACATCCGAAAGCCCGCAGTATTGTCTCCGAGATTCATCTCATGACCAGCAATATCGGAAGAAACATGCAGCCTTGCTCTCAAAGGTGCCCCACATATTTGGACCCAGTTTATCTCCCCGGCTGTTGTGATTGGGCAGTGGCTGTAGATTATCGGCTTACGTAGCGTTGTGTGGGGATGGCAAAAAGATAATGTACATTTGGAAGGCACGACGGAGTACGCAGAAGGGCAACAATAAACAAATTCCTCTTCCGTCTTTTGGCGTTTATAGTAGTATATATTGCCTTTATTTCCATTTAATGATACCTTCCACAGTGAAACTTATATATCTTCTTCCATTCGATCAGTCCCCAATATTGCAAGCTTTTAAATACTCGTTCCATTATCGGCTTACCTTTACTATAACTACTCATTCTTATTCTCGGCTCGCACATAACGCTATAGCGTTGCATTTTGCTTTTATCGCCATCACTGCGCTCATTTTTACGGCCAGTGCCATGAATTCAATAACATCCTGTAGTCCAAACGGTCCATGTTCTCCGAAATCTCAAGGCTATCATGGTCTCAATGGCCTTTTTGATATTACCTGGGAGTTAGTCCAGTATGTTTAGTGGCTGCATAATGTTATGCAGAACTCACAGGCAGTTCTTGAAAAATTGCTGCTTGTCACCTAGCCATGATACTGCGTGTTCCAAAGCAAATGGCATTTGCATTTATCTGGAAACCCAGAGTAAAGCTGACGGCATATATTCGGGCACCATTGCCTCTAATGTGAAAGTTGTGCAAGATGGGCACCTTTGTTCAGAGAACCCTCCTATCGGTAGAAGTCTGACCGTTGATCTGAGAAAAATGAATAATATGCAACTCAATGGCCCAAATGGTGCTACAATCGATGTCGATAAAAGGTACTTTTATTGTCTGAAAGGACCTCAATTAGCAATACTGAGGAAGTATTTTATTCAGCCTGCTATACAGGTTTTGGTATGGTCCCTGTGGTACTGTAAAACTGTAAACAACAATTTTGGCGAAACTCAAAATTTCTGCTTGGTGAACAACACTCTCGTACAAACAACCGGAACCGATGTTCATGGACACTGCCCGTTGGTCTAGTTGTTGTAGAGCATTGACGAAATCACCGGGTGGGTGGCGCATACGGGGAAGCGACTCAGCTGCGACCTACCCATCAACATGATCTACTATTACTTAACTGTGTGTATGTGTGTGTATGTGTGTGTGTGTGCTGGGGGGTGGGGGTGTTTGCGTCCCCGTGCATGTTTAAATTGAAAAAGTCTTATTCATGTCTATCTTGTCTTCTATGACCCCTGGTAAAACCATATTTTACATCGCCAATGGTGCCGATTTGAGACCTCTCCTCCCCACTTCCAAGGCCGCGGCTCCCCACCCCCGCAGCCTTGTTAATTCGCTCCAATCCGTCCCCCGCAATTGCCGCACTTCCACGATACTATCATAATGGCTCATGCGGGAGGGGGGCGGATTCTGCAAGTACCAGGCTTGCATGATGCAGGTCCACCTCGTGGCAACAGCTTCTCGCTGGCCAAACGCCGGAAAACAAAATTAGCTTGCAACGAGTGTCGTCAAGTGAAAACTCGTTGCGATGGAAACATGCCAGCATGTGCAAGGTGCGAAAAGAAGGGACTCTCAAGCAAATGTCAATATGAGCAGGCGACATTGCGAACCCAAAAGTATGGCTCGTCTCCCCTCAGTCAATTTTGCAGAGTCTAAATATTCACAGCTACATTTCATTTCTGGAGAAGAGAGTACAAGAGCTCGAACACTCAGGTCATCATCCTGGATCTCGATCAATCGACTCACCTTCATTGGGCGATCAACGAACATCCACGGAAGAGGCTTGCTCCAGTGGTCGCATTCCAAATCAAACAACCGATGCCTTGACGATGGTTCCTTCGCCTGAAGAAAGCCTCGGATGCCATTGCTGTGGATCCTCGGCTCCTGCTTTTATGCAATCGATGGCACGAGCTGTGGGTATATCCGGGAATACAAACTGTTTGGACTCAATTGAGAAGAAAAATTCTGTACAAGGAACAGTATTTAAGGGAGTCCTGGAAGACGAAAGTGCCGACTTATTCGATCTTCCAAGCCGCGAAATCGCTGATCGCCTCATATACCAATACTGGGCATTTGTAAATCCTATATTCCCAGTTTTGCATAAACAATCTTTCATATCAACTTACGAGGGTATTTTGACATCGAGGGATGAATCACGAGCCGAAGTTCTTTCGGCAAATAGTGCTGTGCGCAGAGCAATTATTAACATCGTCTTCGCTCATGGTTCTCAACAAAGCGCAGATGCAGGCTTGGCAGATCTGTTTTACCAAAGATCCAGGAAGCTCTTTCAGGCAGATGCACTGGATAGCCCCTCGGTTGAGACTGTCCAGCTTCTATTGCTTACCGGGATGTATCTGCAATCCACAAGATACGCCAGTAGGTGCTGGAACATTATTGGGTTGGCTATCCGATGTGCGCAAACTATTGGTCTCCATTTTGAGCACAAGGCCCAGGAGCAGAACTTCCAGCACGAACAGGAAATGCGACGAAGGCTATGGCACTCTTGCGTAATAATTGACAGGTTTGTGGTTCTGAGCATTGAAGCCTCAGACGGATATTAACACTTCGTCTCAGATTGCTATCCCTAACATTCAGTCGCCCGGGAATAATTTACGATAATTCCAACGTCCCCTTGCCTTTAGAGATTGATGATGAGTATCTATGGACGAATTCGGAGAATTCCCAGCCAAGAGAAATTCCGTCTCTCATGAGTTTCTTCGTCTTCTCTGTCCGCCTTTTCAACATCATGAATCACACACTATCCCAGCTTTACCAACATGATCCTGAGTCTTGCGTATCAAATGAAAGCCAAGACCACAAGTGGGCGCGTGGGCGACTTCAAACTGTGTTTTCCCTAAGTTCTGCTCTGGATGATCTTTCTCATATACTGCCATCTCACCTCAAACCCGGATTCCTCCAAGGCTTCGTAGACAAAGTCTTGTCTGAACAATTGAAATGGCAGGGCTACGTGTTTCACTCAAGGTAACATCCATACTACTCTTGAGATTTGAATCTACATATGATACAGATCAGGCAGGCTTACCAGGTATAGGCTTCTTTATATCCGGATTCTTATCTTCCGGCCACTGCTTCTTTACACTGCTTCTCGAAGAACTCGTTCAAATCAAAAGTCAATCCCGAACGAGGACACATTTGAAGGGCACAGTATCGCAAAGTGCGGCTCGTTGTGCCTTACTTCGACCCACGAACTGATCAACCATATGCACACCAATCTGGTAGTCCTTCCCAATAAGGCAGGCTGGAGAGAGGTTCACTGTGTGTAATATTTTCCACCCTAGCTAGTGAATACTACTATATACTAACACTGGGAAACAGACACTTGCATTTGTGCAATTGTTCTTCTCTGTGCACGTTTGTGTAAGAGTAAAGATCTAGCCTTCGAGCCTTCGACGATAGATAGATCGTGGCATCGATGCCTTGCTGTTATCCATCATTTTCGAGAACATGCCGAGTCAGCCGATCGTGTCGAAAAGGTCCTGAAAATTATGGAGGCTCGGGTCAATGATATGGGCGACAATGCTGCGCGTACTAGTAGGGGGCTTGTTCGTTCGGAGTGCTTGGGCCCTAGCCATCAGCCTACGGTGGGAGCGGTGGGAGATGTGGCTGTCTCTCCTGGGATGAATGACAATGAACCTCTGCCTATTGATGAGATATTTGGTTTTCCGTCCTCGGAGCTATTTCATGATGAGTTCCCTTTCCATAACAATCTTGAACTCGGAATATTGGATGATCTTTGGAGCAATGTCCAAACCGATATGAATTTCAACGAGTGAGACCCCTCCAAATGATCATTCTTATCCAATGGCCCCGATACACTTTTATAAACACATCTCCAAATTAACTTTATGCTGGTCGGCTTTGTGATACATCCCTACGGCGTTTACTTGCAGTGCAGTTACTAGCATGAGATATCCGACACCGGTATTTTACTAAGTTATTGAAATAAGTAGATATAGCGAGAAATTTGATTAAATTCAAATAAAATCACAAAATGTTCTGATCGGCTTATTGTGGAGAATGAAAAGTGTCAAACCTTGAACCTTGTCATGATAAACTCGGCTTTCGGGGTTAACCACGGCCGGGGATGTTTGAGCTCGGACATACTCCATCCAGGCAACCATGACCGACCGCGATATTTAAACCCGATTTAAAGCCCGACTATATCTTCAACGATAATCTGTAGAATTCCGAGAGACACACAAATCCAATCCTCCGAGTCACCACAATGCTACGCTCGCTACTCTCGCTGGGTCGGACTCCGGACGACTACTTTGTGCCTCAGGTGGATCCAGCGCAAGATGGGGCCGATTGTCTAAAGGACTGCGCCGATTGCACAATCCAATTCCCCTCTAAGGTGAAGGTGGAAAATTCGAGGCCCCTTTACGGTCACATTAAAGCGTTCAACGCACACGTCCTCGTTGCGACGGGGCAATCGGATTGGAAAGAGAAGGTCGAGCATGAAAAGGGCAGTTTGATGGAGGCGTTTGATCAGCCCTCGGCGAATTCGGGGCTCGGGGTAAGTGCGACCAATTAGTTAGCCCCAATTTGATTTCTTTATACTGATGGTTTCCAGCGAATTATGGTTTCCGCTTCGAATCTACATATCCCGGAGCAAGAAACTGGCGAACAACCGAAACGCACGTCGGTGCTTATTCTCCCGTCTTTCACATTCGTGGACTCCGTCTCTCAAGCCGACGTGCCCAGCCTCGTTCATAAATATATCGATAACCCAAGCGAGAAGAAGAACGCCCATAATGGCACTGCCATTCCAGGTACCGGGATGAGTGCTCGACCGTGCGAACTAGACTACGTGATCTTACTCTGTTCACACCGAAGACGAGATGCGCGCTGCGGGATTACGGCTCCATTAATAAAGCGCGAGTTAGAGAGGCACCTTCGACCCTTGGGATTGGATCGCGACGCAGACGACTCTCGACCTGGTGGCGCAGGAATATTCTTCGTCTCGCATGTTGGCGGCCACAAGTTCTCTGCAAATGTTCTTGTGTACCGGAAGAAAGATCAACAAATGATTTGGCTGGCGCGCGTACGGCCGGAACATTGCGAGGGAATTATCAAGTATACTATTCTTCAAGGGAAGGTGGTTCACCCCGATACACAACTTAGGGGCGGGTTCGACCGGGTTAAAGGGCTGACGAGTTGGTGATGGAGGTCAAGGGATTTGCAACATTCCATCGTTGCGGCAAGAGCACCATGGCAGCTTTTTTGAGTGCATGTCTCCAAGCTTTTTTTGCAATTTATAGAATACCCCTGGCTATATGTTACTTACGGCAGCCGATAACCGCCATTTTGCAAATAATTATGGAATTATAGGGTGTACTGTCACGGGTAGATCTACTCAGTAGCCATCATAATCGGTTTTGTATACAAAAAGTAGCGCTCAACGGCTATCATCTACTCACTTTTTAATTACGATGAATTATTACTCGGTGGTTATCACCCGCTTACTTTTTGAATATAAACCTTGGAAATAATAGTGCTCGGTAGCTACTAGGCTAGCTTTTTGTATACAAAAGATCAGCGCTCGGTACCTATCACCTACTTACCTTTTGTATGCAGGAAGCATTCTACCGTAACTGTACCGCTTATTCATGAGCATCGTTTTGAGCGCGACCGTATTTGTAAATAAAAGCGTGAAGGTAATCACCTAGGCGAGGTGAGCGGTAGGGTAATTTAATTATTACAGGATGGCGACTATCGGCTGCCGTAATTACTCTGAATAATTTAATCGCTGTCAAAACACATCGTTGTCAAAACACATTCCCCGAGCACATTGTATTCCCCTCCAGAAGCATCATTATGAAAGGCTTCGCTCGAACCATATCTTCTCTCCATTCATAGCCGGTTCAAGAAGCATCCCGATTTTGGTGACTACCCCCGTAGAGTCAATATAGAATTCCACAGCGAACGGTTGTAATGAAACAAGATTCAGTACTTTCGACTGTCCTATGAAGAACTCGCCGCTTGCATGTGTAAAGTTTAGCTGACATGGTAGCGTTCCTTGAGACACATCAGCAGTCAACTGGCCATCAGTGCAGTCGAGCGTAATCCAAGCATTAGCCGGGTGCCTGTACGTTCCTGCGTACTTCTCCAATGGCAAAGAGTGCGGGATTGGAGGATCAGGCAAATTAGGAAACACCTTTTGCTTGGTATCTTCCAGGTCCTTCGGCTTGAAAATATCGTTAACCACCTCGCGCTGCTTTGCCAGACAGGCAGACATCTGCTCTGTATGATGCGGGCTTGCTGGGCCTAGTAGCCTGTCCATTAAGTAAACAGCCAAATGGAAACAAGCAAGTCTTGCAGCGTCCGAGTTGCCCATAATGACGAGGCCAAATTTCCTCTCTGGGAGAAAGCCGACATAAGTGCTGAAACCCGGCCATCCACCGGTATGCCAATAAAAGTTTTCGCCGCGGTACTTGTCGACGTACCACCCTAGGGCATAGCCATGATACGGAGAAGGCAGATTGACATCGCCTGTCTCGAAATGAAAGATTCTTGGTTTGATCAAAGAATCATGGCCCTTCAATGGGCCACTCTTTTCTATCAGTGCGCGCAGCCAATGGGTGTAGTCGAGAACCGTGCTGACCATAGCCCCTGCTCCTTTATTGGGCATCCAGCTTAGTGCTTTTTGAAGATGATAGTAGTAGCCACCTTTTCCATCGGCCAGCCAGGTATATCCATGGACGAGCCTTCTAGCGGTCGAGGGATTATCCTTGACCCCTTGAGTGGAGAAATATGTATCGTGCATGCCTAGGGGATCCCATATTCGTTTTTTCATGAAGGACCCCAATTTCTCACCTGTCAGCTGCTCCAGAGCATAGGATACCGAGGCGTACATTTGATTAGAGTACTGGTAAGTGGTTCTGGGCGGGTCGGTCAAAGGTAGGTGCCTAAGAGACCGAACGAGGGTTTTTGAATCCATGTTATTCGGCGTGAAGGTGAACATCCATCCATGATCTGGGAGACCAGAGCGATGCGAGAGGGCATCTTCGAGTGTCGTATGCTGTGTGGCATAATCATCCGCCAGAACGAAGTCTTCTGGGATTATGGCAGATATCGGCGTGCCCCAGTGAATTGGGTTATCTGTTTCTTTGCTATCTTGAATGGCCAATGAAGCAGCCAAAGCGGCAAATGCTTTGGTGGTGCTGCATGTTGGAAATAGAGTGTCGGTTGTCATCCTTTTGTCTGGCAACTCTGATATGCCGTAGGCCTGTGGAGGTCAGCGGTCAGCGGTCTATACATTAGCAACAGCCTTTTGGTTCTTGTAGGACCTTCGAATAGGTTTTGTCTTCATGAACCACAGCAATCGACAAGCCTGGAACTTTCCACTCATCCAGCAGCTTGCTGACCAGAGCGTCAAAATCCGGATCAAAGGGTGATTCGGGCATCCCGACGGTGATTTGCATTTCAAAATGGACTTGAAGCTCAATCAAAGGTCAGTGTGATGAAGTCAGCAACAGGTGTTTATAGTTGTACAGCCCGGAATAAAAAAGTTTAGTCCTTTTGAGGGTCCATGGGGATTCTGGGGTAGTATTATATTGAGGTGCCGCGTGAATATAAGTGTAGACAAGGCATCATTGGTGGAAGAGGCAAGCCACCACAAAGATCCGAGCGGTCAAATTCGGCAGCCTTGCCAGGCATCTGAGTTCCTAGTGGTTGAGCCGAGTGAGTCTAGGCTAAACTTGTGACGTACTGATGGGCTGCGGAGGAGGCGGAGGAGACTAAGAAGAGAAGTAAGTGCGGGCCCCGACGCGACAGTCCCGCGTTGAGTGGTTTTCGCGTTCTCGCGTTGCTCCCTTCGTTTTCATTTGCACCTCCCACCACTTCTAATTCTAATCCGACCATGCAATAATGGCAGACCACCCAGATGCTCTCTGTTCTCGTGAAGAGGCTGCTGGGAAGGCCACCGCAGTTCGTCAGGAATTGAAGGTCTGGGAAAAGGAATTTGCCGCTGCCAACGGCGGGCGCAAAGCCGGTCGCGACGATATTAAGCAGAACCCGCATATTGGTAAGTATAGCAAGTGCATTGAATCATGAGTGATTGCCTTTGTAATGTGCTAATATTTCTCTTCCTTCCTCTTCTAGCCCAGAAATACAAGGAGTATGGCCAATTAAAGAACCTCGAAGCCAAGCTCAATCGTCACGCAAACAGACAAGCAGAAGCAAAGCTGCCAGAGTCGCAATCCAAGAAGCGAAAACATGCGTCGCCATCAGGTCCAGCAAATGCGCCCCCCAATTTGACGACTCCGCGCAAATCATCCAAGGGTCTCTTTGCGACCCCTCGCCACTCTCGCAGCGAGATGACCCATCCCTCCAATCTAGACCCCTACGACTCCCCATCTACCTTTCGCAAGCTGTTCAGCCCGAGTACACATGCACAGAATATGCCGGCACCGTCACCTCTCAAGGCTGCGATTGGACCTACACCTCAGCGGGATGGTAAAACTCTCGGACTCTTTGATCTTCTTTCCGAGTCCGGTGGAAGCAACAATGCCACCCCCTCCGTGAATAGGCAGAAGGACGCCCTCGCCGCTGGGTTCCAAACACCATCCAAACCAAAAACCTTTGATCCCATCAAGGAAGCCCCCGAAGAAGAGGAGGAGGAATCGTCCCGAATCACGAGAACCCCGGCATCGTCCACTAAACAGTTCTATCTTGCCAATCTTTTCGCGACACCGACGACAATGCGCTACGCGGCCATGGTGGAGGCGGATGATGAGAAAGAAGTGCAAGCAAGTGCGAATCAGAAGTCTAACGCGCACTCCCCGGAGACTAATCACTCAGCCACACCATCGTTTTTGCGCCGCTCGAATTCCGGACGTTACCCTGCTCCATCAAATAAAGATGGATCTGGATTAAGTCCCATCAAATCCAGACAGCCGGGTCGATTCCATGGCAAGGGCCTATCAACAATTGTGCAAGGTCTGCGAGACATGGAAGAGGAACGCTTGGATGCGGAAGAGGAACAGATGGACGATGATTGGGAGCTGATGCGCGAACTGGAGGGCGAGGCAGACGGCTTTAGTTACCCCGTTCCAGAGGCCCACCCTCCACAAGAAGCGCAACGACCTTATAAGAAGAAGGGCCAGAAACGAACCACCCGGCGAGTCATCATGCGACCGGTGATTCGTCAAACGAAATCACGGCAAGCAAGCAATGCGGCTCCTCAACCGGAAGAAGAGAGTGACGATGAGCTGGCTGCCGACGTTGTCCCGGAGACACAAGTACTAGCTCATGCAGATGAAATTCCCCAGGACGTTTTGGACACCGATGAGGGGGATGAGGTCGCCTCATTGCATACCATGTCCGAGCCCGAGTCCGGAGACGATGAGCCTGATCCAGACTCCGATGGAGACCCTGAATACGGTGAACAGACGAAGCCTGTGCCAAAGCCCAAAACCTTTTCTGATCGTCTGAAAGAAGCGGTCTCTAAGGCCAAGCCGACACCTAAGGAGCCCGCGCCGGTCCCTGTTAAGCCCGCTCCAGCAACGGAAGAGAAGAAGCCGAAGGAACGAAAGGTCAACCCTCAAACCCATGCAAACTACCGGTCATTGAAAATCCACAGGGGGTCTCGGGGTGGTGGGCGCTTCCGCCGCAAATAGAGGGTGATGCGACTACGAATGTCTGTATTACTGCTTTCATGAAATAACGACTACTTTGATATTCAGCAATTGGGCATGGGCATACGCATGGGCATTTTTCATAGGAGGAAATTATTTATTATGCATTTTAGCAATTTCTCTATCATAAATCGTTAGTTCTAGAATATTATCTTCGGATAATGATCTGCATTTAGTCGGAGATCTATAAATCAAGCAACTCTCCGTTTCGCGGCCTGGGATGACGCCCCCGTCGCCTAGATTGCACCTCGTTCTGGGTAGATGTTGATGTTTCCGACCCATCAGGTCTCGAGATGCGATCAAACAGGCTTCTATCTCGACCACGTATCGGAGACGCACTACGTTCGCGGGCCGAAGGTGGGTTGCGAGGCCGTCGACGCCCACGATAGTTGGAATCTATTTCCTGGGACTCTCTATCCCGAGAAGTCTGTGTCGATGTTGGATATTGGACATGGCGATCCCAGTCTTCAAGTGAAGTATAGGGGCTTCGCAACCATGCCAACATTTCATGGAGAAAAAGTCGGGCATTATCCCGACCAATGAAGTCTCGCAGCAGCTCTTCCGCTTGCCCGGAACTGCCCTTGATATCGATAGTCCGCAAGATAGCGATGACATACTCGAGCAAGAACTCGGCATTATTTGCCCTGCGATCCTCTAGCCTCTGGTGTGCGGCGTGCGGCACAGGACCCCGGCCTTGTTCTTCGCCTTCGGGGCCTGGGGTCAAGAAGCTGAAGACTTGTAGTTCCCGACGGATCCATTTTCGCGCTCGTGAGAGCAGAGCTTCGTCGCGATTGAAATTTTCTGGTGTTACCTCGCTGTACTGAGAGAGACGATTCGATCCCACCCGTAGCGAATATAGATTGTTGCGATAGACGTTGCGCCTGGCCGAGAGAGGATCGTCAGATACAGGTGGACGCTGGTATAGACGGGGACGCGGTCCTCGCCTACGTGATCGGGCATCTCCTATATCCAAGCCACCTGCCAAGGCTCGCCGTTGTGTGTAGCTCCAAGACGAAGTTTCGGGTTTAGCTTTGGGCGGTTCGCGGGTGGGTACATTGTAGATTTTCGGTCCGTGGGGAGCATTCAACTCATATTTGACCGCAGTCAGGCCGACCTTACCTGTTATTGTGGAATCAGCTCGGGAACACCCAGCTTAAAGTGAGGCTTTTGGACATACATAGAGGACATGAGGGCTGCTGTTCGAGCCAGCTGAGCAGGCATAAGTAGTCGAAGTTCGAGTGGTTGCATGGTACGGCGACACTAGGCTCCGTGATTGAATCCAGGCAGATCACACAAGGGTCGTTCGTTTCGGTCAGCCCCTCATCTGCCACTTCCCTCAGTGTTTTCTGCAAGACCTCGTGTCGCACATCTGCCTCGTCTGCCATTGTCCGCCATGGGAGTTTCAGCAGCAATCAAAAAGCATCGCGAGCGGCGACTGTCAACGTTGCTGAGGTTAGGAAGACGCGATGGTCTTATCGCCCCATCTATATCACGTGTTCCCTCACGTGCTGATAAGGGCCCGCAGCTTTCTTTGAAGGTGCGCAGTCGCTTTGAACGAAATGATTTACTGGCAATGTACACTTCCTCGATTTCTGTTTTCGACTTATAAATAGACTAATCAAATACAGACGAAACCTCACTCTTTCACCACCCAACAAAACACGCAGATGCGGTCAGCTAAAGCTGTTGTGTCCGAGAAACTTGCGCGTATCGTTCCTGCGGCCACAATGTCAACTGCACAGCGCCAACCAGCTTACACAACTACCTCGCTCAAGCGATGGTCAGTGGCTACAAAGGCTCTCCCAGGTGTGTTCTCACTTCTATCGCATTTCGACCGCCTTGGAAGCTACGAAACTAACCATATTCAATATCTACAGCTATTTCTCAAATCCGTTCTATTCATGTCTATGATTTCGATAATACCCGTGAGCCTCGTCACATTCGCTGCCGATAAAGAACTGCAAATACTGACCATGGTCTTTCACAGTATTCCTAAGCCCTCTACCCAACCCGCAGCTCTGGAATGGGCAAACAATCGGCCTGCTGCAAACCGAAGAGAGCTTTGCCAACGGCGGTTGGTGGCATGACCCCAATCTTTTGGCAGCTACTGGACAAGGGATAGACATCGAGGAACCGAAGGGATGGAAAGGATGGTGGAATGAGAATATCGTGCGATAATCATGATTCTTTATGTCCCGACTCGCCGTTACTAACGATCACCAGCTTCGCCTTGTCCAACTCAGTATGCAACAAAAGGATGCACTCACGGTCCTCTTGACTGGCAGAGGCGAAGATCGCTTTGCCGATATCGTCAAACGCATGGTTGCGAGCCAAAACTTGGAATTCGATATGATCGGCCTTAAGCCGGAAGTTAGTCCTAACGGACATAAGTTCCCTTCGACTGCGCACTTCAAGCAGAAATTTCTCGAAGATCTCATTTTCACTTACGAACAGGCCGAGGATATTCGAGTGTATGAAGATCGCGTTAAGCAGTAAGTTGTGATTGGTCTCGAGAGTTCTTTGTCTGAGCTCGATTCTGATTTCTTTCACAGCGTGAAAATGTTCCGCGATTACTTCGAGGGCATGAATATGAGCTTGCAAACCGGACAAAACCCCGTTCCCAGGAGACCCATCACTGCTGAAGTCATTCAGGTATCTGAGGGGGTCACCTATCTGGATCCAACGGCAGAGATTGCCGAGGTGCAGCGCATGATCAATTCTCACCATCTAGCCTTGCGCACGTCAGGTCCACGAAAGATGAGGTCAGGTTATGGAGGGTTCCGCATTAGGAAAACGGTTCTCTACACAGGATACTTGATCTCTAAAGAAGACCAAATGCGTTTGATTCAGGAAGTCCTGGGTCCAATCCTACCTCAAGGACTCGCTGAGTCAAAGGATATAAAGTACACGGCTAACAACATCATGATTGCTCCCCGTCCCGCCTCCAAGCAGATTTTAGACAGAATCGGTGGCGCCGGCAAGAAAGTAAAATGGCAAGTTACTGGCACTGCAAACTTCGAGAACAAGGTATGGGCCGCACGGGTACAACCTATTCCTGGAAATACCCCAATCCATTCCGAAAACGCGGTGCCACTTGTCGTTCTGGCCTGCCGCAAGCCTGCCCGCCCTGTGGATGCAAGTTTAATTCAAAATTGGCACCCTGTGCCAGCAGAAATGGCGATCACTTTCCAGACAGAAATCGGGGAGAAAGAGGTCCTTTCAGTCGATGAGACCAATCAAAATGGTGATCGGATTAACCCATCCGGCAAAAACAACAAAAAACGACAGCGTCAGCAATATGAGGATGGTTACTCCTCCTATGCTCAGTCAGGTCACCACGCTAGCTACGACGGTCCCGCACCATCACACGACCATCCACATGGCCATCATTCCAAACAATACCATTATGACGATGGTCCTCGTCGGGGCTCTCAGCGTGGCCGTGGCCGTGGTAGTCAGAGAGGCCGAGGGAATAATGGTCGTGGTGGTCGCGGCCGTGGCCGCGGCGGTGGTACGGGTCCTGCAAATCCGTACTACAAGTCTCTGGATGACTCTGCTAGTGGTTTTGATGGCACACACTCCGGCGGAAACCAAAATGGAGGGTACCCCATGGACTACTAAACCCATTGTCATTCAACCCAAATTTTTATTGAAAACGTCAGCGCCTTATTCATATCTGAACACATGCATTTTATTCGTCGTACCCTCGCTGCTGCGAGCGGGGTTTCGCGCAAGGAATATCTTTTCAAGCCTCTTCCAGTTTTCATACCCTAGATCAATGGCATTATCAACTTTCCTTTTAAACTTCAAAATTGAATTGCCGGGACTGTATATACTAGTACGGGCGCTCGGCGTCCATGGCCCCGGGGGTATTTATTTCGTCCGAAACGCTGAACTCCAGCCCAGGAGGGCTCGAACCTTCAAATTGCTTTTCATATTTGAATAAGTGAATTTGTATCCTTGGAGGAGGCTTCCGTTGCAAAGTCCATTTATGCGTAGTCTGCCCACGGTGTGCTATTAGAGGTACTTATCTCCAGGGCTTTAATACCCCCAGCTTTTCTGGGGTTGAAGGGCGCGGGGTCCATGAGTATATACACCCAATTAAATATCATGGCGAGCATATTTACTCGCCATCCGAATTCTCCGTCCCCTCGACAAAAGAATAAAAGGGAAAGGTACAAAGACAATCGTCAAACATCCAAGCAGAGTACACGCCCAACCAACCCCCAAATTATGGAACATCGCCGTTGCAAAAAGCGGGAAACCAGCTCCAAATGATGATCGCATGAAATCATTCCCAGCAAGAACAGAAGCGGCATATTTTGGATAAGCATGTGCAAGATAGCAAAAGATGCAGTTGAAAATCAAACAGCCACCAACTGCGAAGAGCATAGAAGCAATGATCGGTACAATCCAATGAACGCTCTCAAAGTTTCCTGTCCAGCCAAACCAAAATAATGAGATTGGCAGGGCGAAGGCACCCACACAGGCTGGCGGCATTTGCATTTCGGGCGCGATACTTCCGTTTTTATCGAAATGTTGCGATTGGTATCGATATTTCCAGTAGAAGTAGCCCGGAATGGTGATGCAACAGGTTGAGACTAGGATTCCCATGAAGGCCAGCCCGGTTTCGCCGGGGTTGAAGCCGTGGGTTTCTCCGAAAATAATTGGGAAAGCTTCGAACCACATGTACAGGATACCGTATATGAGCGATATGTAGAGGTTGAGAAGAAGGACGATCGGTTCGAGGAAGCAGAGTTGAAAAGGTCGCACAAGAGATTCAAAAATAACATCCTATAGAATCAGTGGTCAGCTAGAAATAACTAGGTGTCGCCATCGCTGATTAAATAATACGCACCATCGGTCTGACTTCTTTAATCTCGATCTCGGACTCAGACATGTACTGCGAGTTTCCCGTAATACGACGTACTCGCCGGGCCCGTCGAGCAAGGATATTAGGTGCGAAGGTTTCTGGGAGAAAGAGAAATAACAAAACAAACGTGAAGGCCGAAACCCACATCAGCTGCCATATAGTCCACGTCCAGCCCTTTGCTGAAGTAGCGAAACCACCCAGCATTGGACCGAGGACTGGGGCGGAAATGGCGAACATGCCCCAGACTCCAATCATATAGTCGCGAGTTCTGGGGCTCCACATATCACCCATTGAGGCTGCACCGGTGGCTAAAGCTGGCGACCCAATGAAGCCTGTAAGAAATCGGAATGCGAGAAACATCCCGAAATTCTTTGCGTATATGACACCGAAATTGAAGAAGACGAAGACGAAAAGCGTCAAAACGTATGTCGGGCTCCGGCCGATCATTGGGATCTCAGAAAGGGGTGACCAAATCATGGGTCCTATTTCAAGTCAGTACTTCTGGCTTCAGCCTGGGATGGAGGCTATGATACAGACCTAGGCCGTAGCCTGCCACGAATAGTGTCAGACCGAGGGTTGCGGCAACATTGCTTACGCCAAATTGTTCGGCGACGCCTGGTATTCCAGGTGTGTATATAGCGGATCCCACATAGATAGCGAAGGTGAGTAGCCAAATTAAACTGCTGACGAACATTTTCTTCTTTTTGGTCCAATTTTGTGGGTTCTGTTCGATATCAGTACACCATTTTCTTTGCATCATGCAATGGGAGGCTTACCTCGGGATCGTCGGATCCTCGCCAGCTAATAACCAAAGGTTGATTGTTTGGTAAAGAGCTATTTCTCCCGCCATCAAGAGTAGATGCAGTAGACATACGTCTTGATCGATTTGAGCACTGAGACATTACTGCATAGAGGCCGAAAGCCTCCAGATCTTCGGGGGTTTCGTTCTCAGTCGTCGGGGTGGAAGCTTCCTCCTCTTCTTTTGTGTCCGGCTCTGTCTTCAGATACTCAGGCCATACGGAGGCATCGCACTCTTCTGGATATTGCATCCATCTGTAACGGGTGCAGAGCCGGACTAGCTTGCCAAATGCTGTATCTCGCATTGTCTCCATGGTATTTAGCAATTGGTACCTTGACTGTGAAGATTTTCAGGTCCCTTGCTGGAAACAGATTGATAAAATGAAATATTTTGTTGGGATGTTTTCTTCGAAACTTATTATATGCGTGAATGAACTCGGTCTGGAGCCACAACTTCTACGGATATCTTTTTGTCCGTAATGCCGTACATCCGAGAGCGTGGCAATATATGGATGGGCACCGCTGCTGGACCCCCTTGATACATTATGTGTGGAAATAATAGAACTAGGCGCGTGTGGATAAGTATCCAGTCAAACTTTTAAATAAAGTGATACCCGGCGGGACTGAGTACGTAGTATTGCGTCACCACTGCAGAACTCTTGAGCTTTCCGCCTCTTACTAATACTATATGGTTGTTAGGTGGTGACTATTAACGAGGTTGAAACTCCAATGCAAGACCTATAGAGCTTCCGGATATTTCTTACGAGTTCGGTTGGCTACCAACAAGCTACACTTGTACCTGATCATGCCACAATATCTCGTAACAGTTCGAATCAAAACTCTGTTCATATGAGATACAGGACAGCGTTTGGCAAATAGAGGGTCGTTGAGCTTGTGACTACTAGCAGTAATCACATACTATATGTGGAGTAATCTAACTCAGCTGACCCGAGGAATATTCGAAACGAACCATCCCTGAGGTCACCCCTGACTGAGTTGAATTATTTCCTTATTCGTAGACTCACCAATTCCATGAGGACTATATTCATCTTCGCGGCCACGCATAAGG
Organism: Penicillium pancosmium; assembly: GCA_031761475.1. Classification (NCBI taxonomy): domain Eukaryota; kingdom Fungi; phylum Ascomycota; class Eurotiomycetes; order Eurotiales; family Aspergillaceae; genus Penicillium; species Penicillium pancosmium. Next base: position 27,630 of record JAVMSB010000163.1, on the reverse strand, counting down.
TTTCACAGCCTGCATAGAAATCCCGGGAGAAAGGGAACTTTGTTTCCATGCTCAAGACCATGGAAACATAATCTTCTTGTTCCTTTTGGGATGTAATGCACGATCCGATATGAAGCATTGACCAGAATAGTGAGGCCCATGCCATGCTTGTAGGTGGTAATATCTTAAGCAAAATTGTATTAGCTCCTTCTAGATCCCCGACTATTTCAAAAGGAGAGGCCACTCGGTGACTTTTCCGAACTTAACTCTCCGAGGCTCACAGCTGAAGGATCTCGGAGAACCTATCACAGTCATATCTCGCATCCACTGCCATGAAAGGTAGCAAATGCGTCGCGAAGGTACTCATATTATTACATATGTTCTCAGGCTATAAAAGGCCACGACGTTTCCTGATTTTAACTACAAAATATCAACTCGGACATCAGGCTCACTGGACTGTATAGAAATTCACCATCTATATTCAAAGTCTAATTCGCAATCATCATGGCAAACATGATCAAAACATACGACGTTCTCATCATCGGAGGTGGCCCAGCAGGACTCTCCATTGCCACTGGTCTTGCTCGACAGCTCTATACCTCTCTGGTGTTTGACTCGGGTGTCTATCGTAACGATCGGGGAACCCACATGCACAACGTCCCCGGCTTTGACCACGTCAACCCCGCTGTCTATCGCACCAAGGCAAAGCAGGACCTCCAAAAGCGATATGATACGATTGAATTTGTGTCTGCCAAAATCCGAATGGTCCGAAAAGTCGCCGACTTGTTCGAAGCGGTAGATGACCAGGGAAAGACCTACAAGGGACGCAAGTTAGCGTTAGGGACAGGTGTAAGAGACGTCATTGAGGAGCAAGTCGAGGGGTACGCGGAGTGTTGGGGGCGCAGCATGTAAGAAACTTGAGTCTTTTCCTAAGTCTTTTCGTTTTGATGCACGAAGCTAACCATTCGAAGTTTTCACTGTCTCTTCTGCCATGGCTACGAAGAACACGGTGCAGACTCCGTCGGCGCTCTAGCTACAGGCACTTTATCCTCCCCCGAGACGCTCGCCCATATCGCCAGAATGGCCAAGCGACTCTCTAAGCACGTTAATATTTATACCAATGGAAATTACGAGCTCATCACCTCGACAAAGGCAATCATCCACAGCAATAAAATTGCCTACGACGACCGCAAGATAATCAAGTTCGAACACCAAGATGGTTCCGAGGACAAGCTACCCTTCGTGGTTTTGCATTTTGAAGATGGGACCTCGAAAAATGAAGGATTCGTTGTGAGCCATCCTCGCGCGGAGCAGCGTGCACCATTTGCAGACCAACTGGGCCTGGAGATGACGCCGGCGGGGCATATTAAATTATCGACGCCGTTCAATGAGACAAGCCTGCCTGGTTGTGTGGCTGCTGGGGACGCAGGAACACCGATGCAGGCAGTTGTTCAAGCTACCCAGATGGGAGCATTTGCTGCGGTTGGACTAGTGGCTCAGTTGCAGAGGGAGCTGGATGAAAGGGACGAGCTGTAAGGAGCAGCCATCGTGCCGCAACCGAGACCTCGGGAGCAAACAATGATCCGATGGGTTCAGGTTTTATTTAACTGCGTATTCTAATTGCCCACTGGCAGTTTATAATACTCTTGATTTACACCTTAGGAGCGTGTATAACATTTTGCTCTCGTCTGTTGCATGAATCCATATCTTTGATCTTTAGTAATAGCTCGGAAAGCTTGAATACTACGTACTGTGGTATATTCTGTTAAATCTTGGAAGGGTAGTTTTGGTGATTCTCTTCGGTCTGGCTAGGAACCCGGACTCCACAGGGTTCCAGAGCCCATACATGTGTAGTAGGAAATCTAGGTGGTTTAATGACCTAGGGAGGCAGTTACCTAATCATACCTATGGAGGAGTATAGCAAAGGACTTTTCGTCAAACTTGGAATTCCAGGTACCATTGTTATTATAGATATTTCACGTTGAAAGCAATGGCTAGATTTGGATAATTTCGTTTCCCTTGGTAGTATTGGTCGGCAAAATATTCCGAGATCTGCCCCATTCGCGCCAGGAACTCTCGGGTACCTTTGAAATGGCGTTGTGCTCGTACTTGGAATATGATTCCGTTGAGTAGGATTGGTCGGCAAAGATCCCGAAATCTACCCCATTTCCACCAAAAAAACATTTCAAGTTGATATTCGTCTCCGTGTCAAAGAGACACAGTAAACCCCAGTTTTGAATTTGCGTGGGGCTTCTTAAGATAAAAATTGGTCTGTGGACCCTTGAATCGAAGCGATGTTCTCAAATACGTGGTCTATGCTTACCTAAAGTAGTATAAGTACGTTACGTCTTCAGAGTATCGTGCGTGATGAGAAATTTCAGATTTGACGTTCAATATTGTGGAATGAAAAACGGGATGCCTCTCTTCTGTACGTGAAAAATACTCAGGTGAACCTTTTGTACAATATATTTGGTCATGACACGGCGGCTTCCGCCAGTGTCAGTGCAGCTCAGAACATGGCGCTAAAGGTGCGCTAAGCAGAAGCTACGTAATATGTGCAGTATCGAGATATTTTTGACTTTGTAATAATCGAACACTAAATTTTGAAGCTGAGGCCCCTTTCGATGCGTCAACGAGAGAGGTGGAAGGTGGCGTCGTTTCCGTCGATCCTTCTATTCAATTCTACGGGCGGTACGGAGTGGACGGAGGAACTGTTGAGTTTAGCGGGAAGGTTTCAGTCGGAAAGATAAAGTCAGAAATCCGTAGGGTAGAGTGATACTTACTGTACATAAGTACCCTCTCAATAATGTGGGGCAGTCAGAGCTGTCTCTCCAATAGCTATAAAATGCCATGGCTTCTTTTCATATCAGCTTTTAAAATTGCTGGTCACATTGAGTGGAGCCAAGTCTCCACAAGTTGGGAGGCGATCATCTCCGGCAAATTTTACCGACCAATGAAATCTAACAAACCGTTGTGGTTCGACGCATGCGTGGCTACGTACGAGAATGTACCATCCCTCCTGTTGGTTCTGGGAAAGCGCCACATACGAGAAGTACTGCACGGTACTAACAAAGAATATACTACTAGTAACAAAATGGGAAGTGAGCTGGTATGGATCACCCACTGCCTGGAGGTGAGATTTCATTCGCAGAAGTTTTAAATACCAGTCATCAATCGGAATCAAAGGAGACGAGGATCTGCAATGACGCAAGAAAACCCTAGAGGAGAGGGGTGGATGAATGATCCCTTGCTAACACGGGGCATAAAAGGCTCAATCCATATATGTCACGCAACTGGCCTCGGGAACGGAAAATTCATCCACTTCCAGGGTTTGATCCATGTGTGGTACGGGGTAGCCCGTTATCGTACCCCCCTACTACGTACTGCGCAGTATCCATCCTTTTATCTCCACCTTTCATTCAAAGGTACTCTATCGGATATGATGGCATATGATTTCATCGTTTATGTGGGGCGTCATAGAAGGACTGCGTTTCTTCGATTTGCATCCAATCCCGTTATAAGTAGCTTAGTCCCCAGTAGAAATTTAGCTATCTGTATATAATTTTTCCAGACAAAAGGTTTTTTTTGGTGTGTCTGCTTGATTTCTCAAAATTAATATTGAAGCTTTCAAATCAAATTCGTGTTTACTTCGGCTCCGCCCTAGACAAATCCAACAGATTATTTCCAAAAAGGTGCTTTTTTTGCTTTCTCAGCAATGTTCTGTCACAGGTTAGTCTTCTACCCAATATATTAATTTAGAATTCCACGTTCTAATATCGAATGATCCGATCATGCAGAACAGGATCTCATAGACCAGATGGCGAGCTTATAGGCCGCTTTCAAAAGCTCTGCGGGAAATCATTTTTTAACGAGGGCTCCAACAACAAGCTTGAACCGGGCAACCCTTTTACTGAGGGAGACAATAAGTTGACACCGTCTGAAGGGTAAGCTACCATTTCCTATGAAGTACCCCGAGAACATAATTCTCATCCCTAGCCAGTGCCTGTAAGAAGGTGAAGGGATGCCTCCAATTGTCCGATCCTTCCTTCTCATTCGACGGGAATGCACCGTCAGATTCATTTACCTCAACAATGTCTGAACAGCGCATGGTACCCCAAGGCCAAAATCTCGACCTTTATACATCGCAATTAAAAGCACCTACCACCTTCCATGACTTGGTAGAGGGGTACCAACCTCCGAAGAACATTTCTCCTGAAGATAATCTTAAACTTACGTTAAGAGATCAATTCGAAGATCAGGCCAACTCAAACTCGCTGGATGGTATCAATCCCGCAGTAACATGGAATAGCATGGATTCCTTCTCCACACAAGACGCATATGCACCGAACCAGTTTCCCCAGCCAGGTTTGGACTGGGAGGACATGGGAATTCCAGCTGAGCCGCTTAATTTCAATCACATTCCAAATAACGAGTTGTCATGGAATCAAACGGAAAAGGCCCAACCAGTGGGTGAGAAGGTTCGCCACTCGCAAAATATGTCCTACCCCGAGGGCAACCAGTAAGTTCGTCCACAACATCACCAACTCTGTTCAGGACCTTAACATTGCACCTTCAGGTTCCGTTACCCTGCCACTCTTCGAGCACCCACTGCGATAGTGAATGACTCGAGTGAGACGCCTGTGTCGTATCTCAACAAAGGCCAGGTGTATCATCTCAGGGTTGTAGATCCAACCCCGTCCGCAGTGTATACTAGCGAATCCACCCAGTATCGAACATTCGTGCGGATTTCATTCGATGAAGAACAACAACGATCTGACCCAGCTACCTATTGGCAGTTATGGAAGTCAGCGCGAGGACTAAACAAGAGCGACGATAAACTTAAAGCTGTCGAATACGTGGGCGAAAATAACCCCTTCATGCACGTTGAGCAAATCTCTCTCGATGGATTTTCTGTTACCTGGACTGGCAACCCGACCGATAGGGTGCCCCAGTGCAGTATTCCAGTCCGATTCAACTTCTTATCCACCGATTTCACACTCTCGAAGGGGGTGAAAGGAATTCAGGTCAGACTTTGCGCTAAGACAAAACAACTCGGCGAACTTGATATCCAAGAACCAGAAGTATGCTTCTGCAATGTGAAACTCTTCCGCGACCATGGCGCCGAACGGAAACTATCGAATGACGCTGCGAGCATTCGAAAAAGGATGGAAAAGCTACAGCTTCAGATGAACGATCCAGCACCGCCCGATTGTTCAAACAAGAGGAAGCGAGGCAGCATTTCCGCAAAATCCAATCCTGATCTCAGTTACTCGAAGAACAACCTACAACGTCAAGGCGATATGGCAATAGATCTTGACAACGCCCCACAGCAAGCAAACTTTCAGCAGCAACTGCAGAAGAGACTAGACGCTCTCGAAAGATGCTTCTACTCTAGCCGTCCTGAAAGTGCTCTAAGTCTTCGAGCCGAGCCTCAAGATGATCCCGAATTACATCCTACTACTTTATTAAACGCAGATGACCCGCAGCAACCGGCCACTACGGACCGCAGGGACTCATCAAATGACGACGCTTCGTCTGTTAAATCGGATTTGGCCGGATTCAACGAGATGGAAACGCCAAGCTCTATGAGTAGTGTCCACGGCGCGGGGAATCATAGAATATCGCCCACATCATTGAAGTTGGAGAACTTGACTACTATGCCAGGTAAGTCTCATCTAAAAGTGTCGCCAACGACTTGAAAACTTGTCAAACTAACTATTTCCTCGAAATTAAGCCGCATGCTTCTACATTCGAATTAGCACAAATTACCAGTCCCCGAGTGAGCATTATCGCGCAATTTATCCGAAATCACGAACAGTCCAAGATCTTAAGTCGAAAATTTTGGAGAAGAGTTCTTCCAAAACAAGCCTAGAAATTTCCAGCATTCTACATATAAACGACGCCGGGCTCAAGATTGTGGTGGATGATGAGTTTGTCCATGAGATGGCCGAAGGACAGAGTATGACTGTCAGAATCGTTGAGACTCCCGCGCCTTGCCTTGATGCTAGCAACGTATCTGGAAATACGGTTCAACATGAACTTTGGTTGGAGTACTAGACGGGCGAGGTTATATGGTATATGGTTAAAAGGATTCTTTCCAGTTGGAAAAGGCATTCATTGATGAGTCTTTGATTTTATGAGTTTAAGAGAGGTATTCGTTGGAGTCACTGTACATGTACATACCCCAATTTAATCATTAAAGCTTTATATCCATGACTCCACTGCTGCCAGCCTCCTGGACATGCCCCATTTCCAAGGTTGACTTGGCCCTCCGCCTAGTTGGAGTTGTACTGGGTGGGCAACATTGACTGCCAAGGTCGGGAGCTTCCAGTTTGAACTTTTCTACCTGGTAGGTCTGTGTGAAAGACAGCAGCTTGAAGTTGGCGAGATCGAGTTAGCCTATGTGATGCGGCCGCTAACCTGGAAGAAATTTGAAAGTCCTACATTGAGACATGAAGAGTTTGAGATAGGTATTTAGTTATCATTTTTTTCAAAAAAGCTATTTAGGCACGATTCTCGCATCGACAACTCTATGCACGAAGGCAAAGTTAAGGTAATCAGGCAAAGCCGGAGATAAGACTCCATGCTGAAAATTTCAAAGCATGTTTTGTACATGAAGTAAAGAAACGCCAGGGAATCGAAAAGTATGATTCCCGAAGTACATGACGAGTAATAAAATGAGATCCCATAACACCGGCCACGAGGCTGTACAAAGATTTTGTTTGAGGGAAAACCCTTTATGATACCCCCCCGGCTTTTCTTGAAACTTGCAAGAAAGGCCAGTGTCAACCTTTCCTGAAGAAGGCAGGTTGGGGTAGTGAGGGCTTTGGCCCTCGATATGTTCGTGTATCAAATTGTTCAAATCCAACCGTTTCCCATTGTGACAAAGTGTCTCCGATCGTATTCCCATTCCGTGTGTTGTGCCATTTCCATTTGGCATATTATTCATTTCCCATTCGTGTCGTCGGTGGTAAGAGGTAGTAAGAGGTGTGTCGTAGCGAAGAAATAAAAGGGGAGGCATAAAAATCGAAAAAAAAAGAAAAGCATAAGCGACAAATCGCGGAGGCTTGATCAGCGTGATCATTCCTCGTCGTCTGTCAGTTTCCTGATTAGACTGATGCTGAGTATCATGACGAGCAATCCGATCGTTACGACGACCAGTAGCACGAATCCGAACCAACCGAGCACCATTGCGGAAGTACCGACACCGCTCTTCACACTGCCGTTACCCATATCTTGGGCAATCGTACTCGCTGCAACCGAGGCGGTATGTTGCCACAACACTGATACGAGGACGAACACAGTCGAAACAAAGATCAGGGCCAGAGCAGCCTGTGAGACGGGGCGCGACGGGAAGGGCTTGATCTCGACGTCTGAGCCAGATTCATCGCGCTCCTCGTGCCAGCCGGGGAATGTTGCGAGGAGGATAAAGCAGAAGAAGGCAAGGATGATGGCAACGATACTGGATAGCGGTTAGTATTTGAATGTAAGAACGGTTATATAATATCATCAACTTACAGGAGGTACGGGAACACGACCGCATCTTTGAATGTGGAGGCGACCCAGATCAGGTTGAGTGGATCTTGGTCCACAGTGACAATCTCCGCCAGGGCGGTAGCATTGGAGTTGCAAATGAAAGACCCACGATCAGGCTGAACACAGATACCGAAGTATCCAACGCGGACTTCCAGTTCGGCGGTGCCAACGATATTTGCCATCGCGCTCGTGACTCCTGGGTCGACTTGTGACAAGTCGAAGGTGGGTTTGTAGCTTTCATAGTACATGGATATGAGGAAAATGTTTGGGATCTCTGGGGACGATGAGGAGCATCCAGCCAGCAATAATGCTGTGAAAGGTTAGCCACATTCCAAAGGCACACGTGGGATGCTGCTCATAGGGCCAGCGGATACATACATAAAAGGATGATTGCGATTGCAATGATAATCATCAACACATGATGGTACCCGATCATAGGAATGAAACCTGTGTTTTTTGTTAGCATATTTGTTCTCTTTCTCGCTTTCGTTTGATTGCTGTTTGTCACATACGGGCCCATGATTCTGCGACTCGAAACGCCATTGCGACCAGCTATGGAAGGCGCAAATGAGCGGTGTCGATCTCTCACGTCAATAGACTCGCTTCTCGGGCCTCCGAGAAGGAGTGTTCGAAGCCGTGCTTGGAGTCAGAGCTCTGATGACTACCGCGTGGCGGTCGAGGGCGTGGTTGTAGAAGAAGAAATTCCACTTGTCAACGATAGTCGTAAGTGGAATGTGGAGGAGGAATGCGGGAGATGAGATGCGATGAAAAGGTCGGGATGATGTCCAATCGGTTCGCGTCGAAGCTTCAAAGTCCTGCGAAGACGATTGAAGGCGCTGCGGTGTATCGTCGGGTCCGGATCGCACCTATATGCAAGTCTCGACAATGGTCAGAGGTCTTGAAGTCTTCTGGACAGCAAGTGTAGCACAAGGATGAGGAAGGAGAGGAATGTGTAGAAGGAATGGAAGGGGGGAAGGGGGAGGAAAGATCGTAGCTGCAATAGAAAACCACGTCAGGCGCAAATCTTGAAGCCCTTGGAGGCTGGGGATGGAGACGATGTATGGGAATATCGAGAGGCTGGGCCAACCGTCTTTGTTTACTCTGCCGCTTCCCGGGAAACCAAGTTGCACCGCCTCCTTTTTTGGGGATTCTGCCGCAGGCCAGTTGCTGGGTGGGTTGCACGCTAAGCCACGATAGGACTAGTGTTAGCCCCGATAAGGTTAGGCCCCACCATTAACCCGCGGGTCGCCGCCTCCAGCCTCCGATTTACTAGGCCAGTCTACGTGGACAGACTGCTGATCAATGAAATAGTATGCGCTGGATTGACTAGATGCTAAACACCAATGATAATAACACTCATGATAATATCCCACACCGCCGCAATAAAATAATTGATGCCTAACCCGTGTCTGCAAATGCATGTCCCAGATTGATATGCCTGTTCCCATACTCCAATACCCGAAACCGAAACCGAAATATGCTTGCAATTGATTAATGGGCGGCGAACGAGAAGCGCTTGAGATCCAAAGGCTTAGGTCGTGCCGACATGCTTGGTTCTACACCGTCTTCTTCGTCCTCTTCATCTTCACTGTCGGGAACGATGAGATCTTCGCTGCCTTGAGCCCAGCTGCTCCCGGTCACAGGAGACTCTGCAGTGATGGGGCTAGCATCATATTGAGATTCCATACTATCAGCCTGTCGAAGCTTGGTTGGGAAGTTGATACTGTGGGACCGAGTCAATGCAGCATGCCCCATACGCTGGAGTGGAGTCAAGCGTCTGCGCTGCGGGGATCGATTCTGAGGGTTCCCGACGGGTGTTCTGGGGGAACCAAGAGGCGCAGGCCGATTGCGGGGCTGCATCACAGGGAGTCTAGTAGTCGGGGAGCGAGTTGGGACGGATTCTGTCTGTGGAGTTGATTGGAAGGTAAACTTGGAAAGGATGGCTGTATTCTGCCGCTGTACATGATAGTCCAAGGCTTGATTAAAGTCATCATCTTTGGCAGATGTGACGGCCGGGATGGGTGTAGCTTTCGTTGCGGTATTGGCAGAGGAGGTATCGACAGTCTGCTTGTCATGCTCACTACCAGCCGATTTCTGGCTCGTCGATTCTTGCGGCTCGCCAGCCTCGGCGCTAGAAGCTGGATCGGGAATATTGGAGAAGATATCTTCGGCTACTTCATCGGAGAAAACATCCATCATCGATTTCCGCTGCTTCTTGCTCCGGGACACTTTCTGGCCTGTCGGACTCGCTTGATCTGCCTTGGGACTAAAGAACCGACTGCGGGAATCAGGACGCGTCGGAAGAGAGTCGTCCTCTGCTTCAGAGCAAAGTCTTTGCCGCTTGATAGGCTGTATGGTAGCCGCTCGCTGCAGGGTCGATCCCCGGGCAGGTTGAGAGGAGAGTGAGTTTCGTTCAACACTACGGACCATAGGACTGAGGCCAGCTTGGTCGGAGAAGGCCCGCAGAGGGGTATTGCGTGTCGAGTTAGAGCGCAAGGGAGCCGAGTTGGCTTGCCAAGAGTTGTTCGCATTCCGCTCCAGAAGACGTTGCTGGCTTGGAGATGGGGTGAGGCTGTTCGGGTCCAACTCCCCCAGAGGCGTGCGCTTCGGCGTGAAGAACGAGTTGATTGGCTTGCTGGGCTTCAGCTCTGAAGATGAACCAAGCGTCTGGCGACGGCTGATACCCAGGGGTAATTTACCTGTGGCCAAAGGTTTCAATTCAATCGGTTCCTTCGTCGATGGATCTAGATCTCCACGAGCAACCCCGGCCGCGATCGTTGCCTCCACATCGGCTCCGATGAAAGGAAGCTCGTCGATATTGATCCCATCTTCGGGCACGGTCAAGGTGACAAGCTTTTGGGCGGTGGTGCAGAAGACTCGTTGATATAAGAAAGTCAATTCAGCCTGCCTGAAGTTAGACAAGTAGTCGGCCGGCACTTTAAATTGGCCGTCAAATTGTATCATGCGAAGCGCTTTCTCCACAGTCTTGTGCTTTCGAATACTGCGATAAGCAGTCTTCAATCCCATCTTGGGAATATTCGCCAGATAATCACAACCACTCAATATGCACATGCGACGGAAATCCGCATCGCTCCAACCAACCAAGCTAACCTCGCGACATGCTGTGAAATCCGCTCGGTTAATCTCAATGCATTCGCCATGCTGATCCAATTTAGACAACAATCTTTTCGCTCCAAAAACGAGGAGGTCAGAATCTTCTGAAATGATTCCTTGAATGTAACCCTGCTGCTCCAAGTACACCAATTGGGAATCCGCTTCATACGGAGCCACCACATACTGTACATCCATCAGTTTCAGTTCCTCGATAAGCTGTCGGGCCATGTAGGGGGTGACGTCGACGGCTTTTTGGAACTCCTGGTAAGCCTCTGGCAATCTGCCTTTCCGTTGTAGTTCAAGCCCGAGTGCCTTGCTCTCTTGGCGTCTTCGAAGCCGGTCTTGTTCGGTGCCTGCTTTGCTGGGCAGGTTGTCGCCATCGAATACGAGGTAGGGTTTCACTCCGAAGTAGATGAGCATGCGAACACGATTTAGGACGAAATCGAGGTGTCTAGATCGAAGTTAGCCGCCTGTGCAAGGTCCGCAAGAATCGAGCAAAAGGTTACGCACTTCCTAGTCGGCCTATCTAAAACCAGGTCGACAGAACAGGCCACCGTCCCGCGGTGTAGCCATCCATAGGCGTCAACTCCAAGCGTCTGGCCACTGAACTTCTTCAGATGGCATGGTTTTTGGATAGATTTGAGTAGACCATGTAGTCCTGTATTCGAAATCAGCTCAAACTCCTCTCCCTTCCTTCATGAGGAGCACAGGAACCACAGGAGCTTACCTTTGATACCCATGGTGGGCACCGATCGAGGCACAAGCGGGTCCTCGTATTTACTTGAGAGACAATAACATGCGATTTGATAATTTCAAGGCTCAACGCGTGGGAACGGAAGCAACAAGATGAACAGAAAAGCCAAGTCAAATCATAGAGGAAATACCTCCATGGCTGGTGCTGGAATGTTTGTTCTCGTTTGTTCCTCTCGACGCGCAGACGCGATGTGATACTTTCTGATTGTAGCAGGCGGTAGAAGGAAGTCACCGCCCGATTCTGCAGGCAGAGACGAAAATTAATTTGATGCGGGACAAGCAGAGAATCCAAAGGTGGAATTGTTCCCCTCCCATCCATTCGCCATGCCGTCTCGCACCTTGCAAAAAGTGCACAAGCACATCTCCAAGAAACGCGGTGCTGTCAACGCCCTACACGAGTACAGCCGCGATGCTCGTCGACTCCGTCGTGCCGGTCATCGGGACGACCGCTTGGTCAAACATACGTCGATCTCCATGAAGGCCCGCCAACCATACAGTTAGTATTCTGCATGAGGGGGTTAATCGTCTACCATATACTGATTCCCTGCAGCGGACCGCATCGACTATTTCTATGAAGCAGTGCAGCCCATTTCCGAGCCCCTCTCCGTGGCTGAACTGGCCGAGATGATCACCAAGTAGGGCCCCGACATATAACCAGCGCATCTGTCTGCCAGTACTGTACTAATCGCCTCCAGGTACATATATCGTGATGGAGAGGAGCTTACGCAACTTAAACAAGAACGCCGCAAGGGCCGTCCACCCACCAAGCGGGAAGAAGTGCTCGGGCAGCGGACAGAGACGGAGGAGAAGGAATTCAAGATAGGATTCTGGGTACCGGACCTGACCGAGATGGATGTCCTGGTGGCACTAAAGCAATGGAATGGGCAGTGGTCTGGTCTCAGTCCTGTGAAGTTTGTTCGCCTCGTGCAGGATGGGGAGAAGAAGGATTCGACCTTCCCTCCCAATGGCATGTCATGATACGAATATCCTGATTTTCTTTTCTTTCGTGGGCTATTGGGCGTACATGGAGCACAAAATTGGAGACTAGTAAATACAATACCACTGTTTCAACGATCATAGGATGCAAAACACCACAGGCAATATGCCTATCAACTAGTATGGACTGTAAACTGGAAAACGGCAGATCTGCAGGCGGTGCCGGGCTCAACCATGGAAAAGGCTTGGCGTGGCCTCCAGCTTCACTCCGCAACGCGCAACTTTTTCTTGTCCTTTTCATCAATCACACATCCCCCCATCTTCACAATGCTGTCTCTCCGTGCCTTCTCCCGTGCCGCCCCGCGCTTCACGCGCTCTGTCGCCCGCACTTCTCTGCGTCCGGCTGTCCTCCCCAAGACTTCCTTTGTCCAGCCTTGGAAGCAGATCGCTAAGCCAGCCTACGCCAGCTTTTCCACAACCAGCGTCTTCCGCGAGCCCGCTGCTGAGGGTAAGTCATTTATGATTGGTTGCTCTGATGGAATTGTGATGGTTCCAGGTGTTTGCGGTTCGGGGTTACGAAGAAAGTTGCTGATCATACGATGTTTACTTGATAGGTGATGTGGAGCTGATCGCGAAGCTCGACGAGGAGCTCAAGCACGAGAAAGCCTCCGGTGTCGAGGATGCCCGTGAGCAGAAGGCCAGCATCGATTACGTTCTCGATGCCGGTGAGTGGAAGGTCACGGATGTTGAGGGCGAGCAGGAGGTTGTCCTGACCAAGAAGTTTGGCAACGAGACGTAAGCATATCCGTTTCTGAGCCCGAATCGTTTCATAGCTAATATTTCCCCCATTTTAGTATCAAGGTCACTTTCACCGTCGCCGATATCAACAACCTCGCCGAGGACCCTATGGATGAGCTGGCCGATGAGACCCTCGGTGACGAGGGCGAGTACCAGAGCCAGCAGAACAAGGACGTTGAGGGTGAGGACGAGATCCTCCCCCCTACCTTCCCTGCCCGCATCAACGTTGCTGTTGAAAAGCCTAGCAACGGCGCCCTCCTGGTACAGGCCGTCATTCAGGACGGTGACCTCCAGATCGAGGAGATCGCCCACTACAGCAACGCCGAGGTTGCCAACGCCCAGACCGCTGAGAAGGACTGGACCCGCCAGAGCCTCTATGCCGGTCCCCCGGCTGAGAACCTCGACCCTGAGCTGCTCGCTTTCTGGGGCCGCTACCTCGAGGAGCGTGGCCTCAACCTGGAGTTCCAGAACATGGTCACCGACTACATTGCGTTCAAGGAGCAGAAGGAGTACATGCGGTGGTTGGAGAGTGCGTATTCATTTTTCCATCATTGATTTCCAAGTGCTAACATATTTGTTCCTAGACGTCCGCAAGTTCGTTTCTGCTTAAGCAATGAACTCACTCAAGTTTCCCCGACTTAATTGCTCTTCTGAGAAGCCCCTAGGCCATGTCTAGGACCAGCGTCCCTGTATCCCCTTGTGCTGTATCAACTCCCATCAACCAAACTGTCCCTGAATGTGCTTTGAGCGCATCTGACCGTATCTGTACCAATAATTTACCCCATATATGAACAATCAACTTTCAGGTTTATCTCTTCGCATTGATACTAGAGTCCAGCTTCACGTAGCCAATCAATGCTCATCTCCAATTCTGAAACCCCAAATAGATCCTCTTGCAGGTCTTGAGCAGATCTTTTCTGGTTGGAATGCTGGCTCGCTAATTTCGCGGCTCGCACAGCAGCAGTGCGCTCTACCAATTCGCCAAAGGGTTTCTCAAACGCAGTATGATGCTGCACATTCTGTTGCCACTGGACCAGCATCTTCGTCACGACATCCCAAGCATGGTCAGTCTCGGCGCATAATGGACGAGCACATAGTTCCGTAAGCAAATAGGCCATAATGTACCACTGCTTGTAACTTTTGCATAGCCAGGTCCATTGCGTGGTGACGGGATTCGTCTGTAACAAGTATGAAAAATTAACGCTCTCGACAGCAGTCTCAAAAGCTGTATCGTTGCGAGGTGAATTTGAAATCGGTGGCTGTTCGCAGGGTTTTTGGACCACAAGCCATGCTCTTGCCAGTTGGAGACGGATAATAGTGGCAGATATCCATTGTAAAGGCATATCCAGATCAAAGTGGCATAAATACTTATCGTGTAGCATTTTGCCAACCTTTGTTACTATGGTTTCCTGGTCGGTCTGAGGAATTGGAACACTCTTTTCGAGTATCGTTGGAGACCAATATACATCATTGAGCACCGTCGAGCACATTATGCAGTGTGTGATATCAGTAAAAACCTTTCTTTCGGGCGGGAGACTGGTCATTTCTGGGAAGAGATTTTCTCCGTCAATATTGGACGGGTACTTTGTGTCAAACATTCCGGGTCTGATTTGCGTATCAACAGCCTGCTCCTCGGAGGAAAGCATGTCCAGGATACAGATATACCACCACAATCGACGGCGCATTTCTGTCTCGAAGGGACTGAGGTCTAGCTTTTCTCCATCTATGTGGAGCTGCAAGCTCTGAGCAAGTCGAATTATCACGGCAGTCTTCGCCCAGACTAGTCTTGTGTTTCCGCCCGCGCGAGAGCAGAGCAGAAATACTACCGCGGCTTGGAGAATGACGATATTCTTAGCCTTGAGGATGTCCGCTGAGTCAAGAGCTCTTTCAAATGCGATCTCATAGTTTTCTCTGGCAACATCATATTCCTGGTCGATTTCGGACTGACATTGCCCTGGGACCATGCTGATAACACCGGAGAAACAGACGGCGAGTACTAGAGACTCATGTGCGGCGTCTATTTCGACACCATTCGCTGCATTATTGATTATTTGTTGTGTTGAGGGAAGATGAAGAATGGCGATGAGAGGTGCAACATTTTCCTCGTGTAAGCGCCATAGTCTCTGGATCTGTCTAGGCTGAAAATATTGGAGGCGAAATTTATTTAACGAAAAGTCATCGCGAATGTTGCAGGACTGCCCTGGTAGGCTGAGCGCGTTTAAGTTGGGAGTAATAGACCTCAGGGGCGTGTGGCTTGGTTGCGAAAGACTCGGATGTTCCGCTGTGTAACTTGAAGTTATATCTAAATTGCCAGTGGTCGATCGCAGCTTGTCTACCTCAGCTCCCAACTCCTTGAGACGCGTAAGCAGCTCGCCAACGGGGGGTCGATTTAACTGTCGTGGTGCGCGTTTATCCCCAGGGAATATGCATTCTTCTCCATTCTTGATACATGCGGTGCAAGGACTTTTCCGACTGCATTTCACTTTTTTTTGATTGCATCTTGTACAGCTGCGCTTGTGCAATGCGATCTCCACGCCGTCTGGTTTCGTTTGCTTATGGACCATCACGCTGAGATATGACCTTTCACGCGGAGCAAAAAGAAAACGTTGTAATCATGAGCTGATTGATGTAGGAAAGATAAAAATTTTATTTCAGATCTGTAATCAAGCGATCGATTATCTGACTTGTGGTGAAATTGAGGGGGGGATGGATGTGGGTCCGTGGTGAATTCGGGGTTGAAGTCGATGCCGAGATTATCAATGGATGACGTGCATATCTAAGCCGAAGACCGACTTACTCAACACTGAAATTTGCCATATATATGTGATTTCCCGTGGGAAAAAGTAGACTTTTAATTTATCACAACCTCAAATTTGATTTTTTCACGCCCAGAATGCCTCGGACTGTCCTCATCACCGGTGCTACCGGAAAACAAGGTGGCAGTGTGATACAAGCGCTTCTCGATCAAAATGCAGACTTTGAAATATTGGCCGTAACCCGAGATGCCTCTTCCAAGAGTGCCCAGAAACTTGAGAACAAATCCTCGAACATCAAACTTGTGCAAGGCAATCTTGACCAAGCAGAAGATATCTTCATCTGCGCTAAGAGGGTCACATCGAGGCCTATCTGGGGTGTTTTCAGCGTACAGGTAACTATGAAGGACGATCCTTGAACTGAATGTTGTCCATCGTCTAAAATATTCTTAGGTTCCTGTCCCGGGTGGATCGAATCATGATGCAGAAGAGAAACAGGGAAAAGGGCTGATTGACGCTGCCCTTAAGCATGGCGTGAAGTTTTTCTTATACTCATCCGTTGATAGAGGTGGCGAAGCCTCATTTGACAGCCCTACACCGATCCCACACTTTATCAGCAAGCACAACATCGAGCACCACCTTGTTCGAAGGGCAAAAGACTCCGGAATGGACTGGACGATTCTGCGCCCGGTCGCCTTTATGGAAAACTTCACTCCAGACTTTTTCGGCAAAGTCTTCACGACGTCTTGGAAAATTGCTGTCAAGGATAAGCCTTTGCAGTTAATTTCAACTAAAGACATCGGGTTCTTTGGCGCGAAGGCTTTCCTCTGGCCTGACCAGTACAAGGGAAAGACCCTCTCGCTTGCGGGCGATGAGCTCACCTTCAATCAAATGACTGAGACTTTCAAGTCCAAAACTGGAAAGAATGTCCCGATGACTTTTCAGTTTGTTGGTAAATTGCTGATGTCGATGATGAAAGATCTGGGCTATATGTTCCAATGGTTCTACGATGTTGGATATGGTGCGGACATCTCTGCGCTGAAAGAAATGAATCCTAAACTGAAGGATTTCAAGACATGGCTCGGGGAAGAGAGTGGGTTTGTAACAAAATAGATATTCCTTTCTTCTGGCTGTATTTTATTCTCTATTGGCTGGGATGTCGGTACTCCTAATTTTAGACAAACGATATTCTTCAAGTTCTCATTTCAATGCACGCATCTAAGAAGGATAACTCAATTTCAACAGGAAGTCACTCATAATCCGACTCAAGGCCAGACCAAGCTCCGCTAGCGGTCGGCTGCGTTTTTCTCCTTTCGGATTTAGTCTTCGAGTCTGAGTCAGATGGCCATCCTGGTCGCAATGCTTCTGGGTGAGGGCGGCCCGGAGAGGCATTCATAGTATCCTTAGGCAAGTGAAGACTCTCGGACCTTCCATGACGCTTAAAAGAAAAGAAAGCTTCCGATGAACTGGATCTAGTCATTTGAGGTCGGGTTCCTAGGGAAATTGAAGCATCCACGCCTTGTCGCAAAGTCGTGTATCCCAGAGATCCCCATCCTGTGGTATTCGAAGACCTAGGTAGAGACCGACCCTCTCGATAATTGTTTTCACCTCCAGAGTGGCCCTCATAGTAATCAAAATCCAGATGTTCCTGTATCACGGGCTTTTCGGTCATTTTTTGTTTGAGCCGACTGACATGATCGGCGCGATTCCCCTGCTCCAGCGCAATTTCGCCATCCGTCTTGCCCATGGTTTCGTTCATGTACATCTCAAAGTGGTGGCTTGTTTCTGCGACAGCTTTGAAATGCCTTGCCTTGAGTTCACCTTGTAAAGCCTCCGAGGGGGCGTTGGGGATTTTCTCCATCTCGCGTTTTTTCGCGACAGCGCGCATTTCGAATCGTGCCAGCGCCGCCGCAATTTGGAAAGCATTCCGAATCTGTCTTCCGTTCCATCTTCCCTTTCCATATTGATGCTGCTGCCAGTGACTGAGTGCAAAATCCAGAATCTCTTCTTCGTCGACTTTCAATGGCAATTCGGCAAGTTCATCCGAGTCGCTGCCGGTATCCAGTATGATGTGCCGTTCTTCCTCAATCTGTTTCAGTTTCCTTATATTGATTCGCCATATTCCCTCTGTCTGGTTCTTGCCCAGTGGTGGGTAGTAGAGAATGACATGGATTCTAGACTTGAAAGCTTCGTCAAGCGTTCCGACTCTGTTCGTTGTCAAGAATAGGATACCGTTGTAGTACTCCAGGATACGAAGAAAGACTATTCCCCTGCAGTTAGTTGAAAGCTCTTGAAATTTGGAACTTGTAGATCGCACCTGATACCAGAGCATTCCGTTTCAAGTCCCAGGTCGACCGTTGCGACAGAAACACATCAGCTTCATCCATCAACAGAACACAATCCCATAGGTGGGCCAGTCGAAAGATTTCTTTCAGTGATGATTCCACCTCAGACGGGGAGAATCCAAGATCACCGCATGTAATAGTGAAAAGGGGTTTTCTCTTTGCATTGGCGACAGCCTCCGCCGTGGAAGTCTTGCCTACCCCTGGAACACCATGCAGTAAGATAACGAGTCCCCTTCCCTTGTTCTGAATAATATCCTGGCTCATATTTGCCATCTTCGGGTCTCTCACGATCGTCTTCCTTTCAAAGTGTGAATCAACCACCGCATTGATCATCTTCTTGTGCTCCTTCGCAATGAATACATTCTTAAATTGCTCGCCTTGATCTACCACAAGTCTGAGTTTTCGAATATCCACCGGGACGAACTTACGGTCTTGAAGGGAATAAGCAAAGAGTCTTCGAGGGAACAAAAGAAAGTCCTCATCTTCGATCTCACCACTCGATATTCCATCGGGATTTCTGCGCCTCTCCCTTTGGCCACTGAGAAATTTGTCGGCTTTGAGATTCACATTTCTTTCTCTCGTGTCGATGGATGCGCCTGTATAAATTTCATCTTGGAAGTTTGCTGCGACTTTTGTCCGCTCTTTATCAGCCCAGATAGTTCCGGGGACATCGTCAACCATGACTGAATAGTTATCCTCGCCATCGTGCAAAGCTGGTATATGCGAAATGGTCGACCAGCGGGGATGTGCTTTCAATGCCTCGACAAAATCGACAATCACATCACTGTCAATGTATTCCGGATAGTCATAGTCTCCAATAGTCCAGCCCTTGTAAGACAAATACTTTTCGGAAATGCACTTCTGAAAGAGTCTCCCCTGGTCATCCAACTCTTGCAGTATTCGTTGATGGTCCTGGGCAAATCTAACAGGATAAATGTCCAGCGACTGGATATCTTTCTCTCCTTCAAAGTACGGGATTGTAACTTTCCCCTTCACTGGGACGTATGATTCACCGTTGTGATCGATCGAGTAACACCTGATCAATGCTTTGTCATTTTGGGAATACCCTTCCGTACCATGGTCGGGGTAAGTGATCGAATACACTCTCATCACACGTCGGCTTCGAAAAGATCTATCCCTTGCCTTGCCATTTGTGGGATCCGGGGCACTAGGATTGAAAATAAGCTCTCCCAGGCGAAATAGATACCACAGATCGTCGAACCTGACTCTGTGCGGAGTAACTTTGCCGTTTTGCTCCTCAAATTGGTGATAAAGAGGAACCAATTCGCTTTCAACAAATTCGACGTAGACCCTCATGGCCCGTAGAGCCTCGACACTATCACAAATCATGTCCGCAGATACGGTAGATGAATTTCTCTTTCTCGTGTTCCCTGGCTCCAATGCACTCTGGTCTGTTTTGTCACCTCTCAAAATTGACCAGTGTTCGGCCGGTTGGTTGCGCTCCCTTTCGCCCCATTTTGCTTCCAGGTCAGAAAGAATAGTTTTCATGGTACCATGGTAAAATATCAATGGCTTGAAAGGGCGTGCAAATGTTGTCCAGTCCATTCTGCCGTATCCGATGACTTTATTAAGAATGAGGAGAAGAGATGGAGATCGGATCCGCACTCTATATGCAGATCTCACGCCCGAGAGTGTAGATCTTTCTGATCTCCTCGGCTTGCCATAATTGATTGGGAGCGCAGGATTATTGGTTGGGTCAAAAGAGATCTGTGGACCAATTTCTTCAATCTCTTGCTTCAGATCAAACCCCGCGCTGAGCACTTCGATGGCGCATTGATACTCATCGTCTCTAAAATTGTTTTTGAACGCATCATAACTAAGCCATGCGACCTGAGAAAGCGTTGGTAGAGAAGAGAGGTTCGATATGCGGCAGGCTTTCTTTCGTATGAGTGATCGGCTGCTAGCCCTTTCCTTGTCGGTTCGTTGTTTTTTATCTCTCAAGCTCTCCAAAAGCTTTGCTTCGACGGCGGCTAGTCGTTTCTCCAAAACATAGATATGAAGTCTCTCTTGTGAAACGCTTTGGAATTGTGGAACTTCCCACGGTGTCATATTACTTGGAAATTGGCCGGCATTCTCAACCTCGGATTCAGATTCAGAAGTTAGACTTTCTTCTTCTGGCATCGTGGAATCGGAATCAGCCTACCGGATTAAAAAAATTAGCTTTGTAAAATGATTTCCTCCACGAAAAGACTTGCCCCTGTCGCCATTTTCCCAAAGAATTCCTCCGTCGAATTTCCTTTATGTTTAGGTTGCATCTGGATAGGCATGGCTGCCCCTGTCCGTGACCAGTATAATACGCAGAGGGTAGATTTGGCAAGCGAGAATTGTCGCCAAAGATGCCGATAATACGACCTCGGATAATTTTCTCGGATGAAGGCTTTGTTAACAATCAAAGGGATATAAGCCAGACGATATGCTCTTAAATTTGAATGGTTAGCCTGGAAATTACATGGGTTTAATCGCCGCCGCCGCTATGCAGCCCACTACAGAATCACTTTTCAGCACACAAGAAAAAGCAAGGCTGGTCAATTAAATTGCGTTCTCGTATTGATTTAAGCTTGCGAGAACAGCTAATTGCTGGTGAAATGAACAAGTCTGCGGGAAGGGCCTCTTTATCGAGCTTACTGCATAGAGGCTAGGGACACTGGGTGATGATTGGCCCCGTGGACGTGGCTTTTGCCCGGGCGATGCATGCGCATGGCCGGGCTTGGATAGTATCTTCTGTGGGTAAGATGGGGCTGAATCAGCTGAATGCGTGTTCTGGCCTGATTAGTCTCCGAATCAGTTGACTCGGTTGTTTATTTTGATTACCAGCCCCTCGTGGTGGCAGGACGATGTAGAGTCTGACAATCGGCCTCATCGTAAGCCTTTTCACCAGAGTGTCTGCAGGGATGTGGCATAGTACCAGCACTCAAATAATCAGACAACATCTGCCTGTTGCCACTTTATATTCTGCGTCTTGTTTCCCCTTCTTTCCAGTCTACATTTGTTGCCCAAATATAACAATTTTGTAACAAATAACAATAAAGGACTAGATGAACTCAATACGAAAAGCCGAATCATCTCCAAAGGGAAAAGTCGCGCGAGATTTCATATCAACTCATGCATCGGAGCATCATGAAGCGTTTCAGAGGCGCGCCTACTTCGATACCCAACTACAACAGTATGTAGAATGGGCCCCACATCGGTAAGTGTACTCGCATGCGACACTGAGATGATATCCATGCTCACCAAGCTGAACGCAGTGACTTGGCAGCGGCACTCGAACGGTATAGAGAGAATGGAGATTCATGCTTCGACACCGGGGGGATATGCTCATGGGCTGATGTGCTTGATGAGATGAGCAGGGCTGAAGAAGAGTACCTTTCTAAAGGCCGAGGCTCAAAGAACATTGGTCGGAGAGCATTTAGGAAAGCTGGAGACTATGCTTCCGCTATCAGCCCATGGGTTCACTTAGTTCCCGATGACGATGGCATGAATGTCCTGAGTGGTGGTCTTAGACTTGTCTTTCACGTAAGTAGCTGGCTACCTTGTAGATTGAAAGAAGCTGGAGCTTAATATTTTCGCAGATGGCCAGGACACAGGCCGAAGCCCGAGAAAAGATCCTGAACACATTTCAGGATTTTGTAACAATTCTCGACGCAACGCAAATCAAGCGGCAAATTTTTAGGTCCAACGAAAAACTCCGATCGTGTGCATTAGACTTGTATGAGGCCGCTTTGGCTGCTATTACGAAACTGATCCGTCGGTTGAACCGTCATCATTGGTGTAAGTTTCCAAGGCTACTACCGTGCAGGACCTCAAATGAGTCAGCTTATATTCTGAGTACCAACTAGGGGATCGAGCTTCAGCATTAGCCTCGGCGCCTATCGCTTCAGCAACAATTGCCGATATATTATTCGACGTTAATAAAAGACTAAATGACGTGCACCGGTGTCTCGACGATATACGTGACCAAAAGCTCAATACCACTCACCAAAATGTTATCTCAAGTCAAACAGAGTTGCATGCAGTGCGCCTGAATACCAAAACAATTGAAATTGATGTTAGAAACTTGAACGATGATTTTAATCATTTTGCGCAGCAGGCTCAAGTTGACCAGGAGAAGATCGATAGTATACAGAGTGGGGTTGAACGTATCAACGAAAATATCGATCGCTTGCTGACGGAACATGCACTTGATGCAAAGACCGGGCTATACCATATGCTTTTGGATACGATTCGAGGTACAGCACCAATTTTTGTGGGTCTCTTCATTTTAAAATTCGAACTGACATCTGGGGACATTATCAGCATACGAGCTGCAGAAGACCGCAAACCAGAGATCTGATTCTCCCAAATACCGAATACTGCAACTACCCCAACTGTTAGAAGCATTGCAAATTTTTTATATGAGACCAACGCAAGACCTCGAATATGTGGCTCGACAGGGGCATACCTTTGATTCGAGAGCCCAAATGCAGGCTCAGAGTCTAACAAAAACACCCGAGTTCCAACGTTGGCTTGCTTCACATCGGCCGGACCTGCTTCTTGTTGACGGGAACGCATATATCCCGGGCCCGGGCCGTATTTCGGCCATGTCAGTGTTTTGCGCAGTCTTGGTGCTTGGTCTGATGAAAAGTAAGAAAGACATAGTGCTACACTTTTTCTGCGGCCAGCACACAGCCGCCCAAGACAATATGAGCGGACCGAAGGGGCTCATGCGAAGTATAATCACCCAATTGCTATACTGTGGAAAACAATTCGATATCGACTTCATCGATTCCCGGAATTATCGCGAGTCACTGGAAGCACAATCTCTTCCGCATCTTTGCGACATATTCTGTAATCTCATTGAGCAACTTCAACTCGACACGAGTGTGTTCTGTGTCGTCGACGGGGTCTCCCTATATGAAAGAGACCACTGGCTCGATGAGCTTTGCTGCGTATTTGAGACATTAAATGCGCTTGTCGAAAACGAGTACCTGCAGCCGATATTCAAATTATTACTCACGAGCCCCTTTGCTAGCCGGCAGCTTGGACACCAAACCGCGGCCTCTCGGAAGATAGTTCTCCGGAAAAGCACAGTGAATGGTAGATTAATCTCCGAAGGATCCGTTTGCAAGAACTGGAGAGATCGAGAGCGATGCAGCGCCCCTTCATCGAATGTACAAGCAGAGCATGGCGAGACTTCGGATGAAGATGAGTATGAATGAAAATACTGGGTGCAGTTCAACAGGTGGAAAGAGATAGTATGATATGTATAAGACTAAATTCGTTGTAACAACACCAGAAAAACGCCTGAAGAGCTTGCCGAACAGCCGGGGAAATATGCGCAACTCTTCCAGGATGATAATCACAGGGCGTAAGATCGTAAAATGCCAAGTGGCTCAGAACTCCATCGGGTCAGCCTTCACTGCCGTTTTGGTGTCCTCGCGTTCTCGCTTGACTACCCGTTCCTCCTTGAGGAGACCAGCGATAAATGAACGGAAGAATTCAATATATGGCTTGAGACTAGTCTTTTCATAGTCCTGCAGTTTGCGACCACTGCCCTTGATGTCCGAGCCATTCATCGCGCTGCCGTCTGCGTCGGGCATATCCGCCTCCATGGTGCCGGCGGGATGTTTTGCATCATACTCGTCAATCTCTGCCAGTAGCTCCATGACAGTTGGAACAGAAAGAGGATCAAACTCCTCTGCCTTGCGAGGGTCGATAGGAACACAAATTCGGCCCGTGCCAGGGTGAATGACGAAGGGACTTTTTAACAAGTGAATCATCTTCTTACTGACCTCGGCATCAAGGCGCGGGTAAGTATATTCCAGGACAATATCTTGCTTTGCGTCGCGAAGGGTGGCAGTGTTCAATGTGCTGCTCTTTCCGGTCTTCGCCAGAGAATCTATATCCGCCCATTTGCCGACGCTGGGACGATCCGGGGACGAATCCCATTTCCTTCGCAAAGCGTCATTTAGTGACTTATCGGGCAGCAATCCCAGGAGACGATCTGCCTGCTCCGAGCCTACGAAGGTATCCTGGTCGACCAGTGTCGTCTGCGCGAAGTGATTCTTCAAAATGTCGAGACTGCGCGTAATGTGAGGGTGTAGCGGCCTCTTCAGGTTCACTCGTTTGCCGCTCTGCGATCCTCCTCGCAGAATCTCGAGATAACCAGCGATCGCTCGGCGTCTATCGTCCGACAAATTGCGCGCCCGCGGGTCACAAACCCAGGCGTGGGCACCACGACGACCAGAGTAAACCCAGAGAATATGCTCGAATCCAAAGTCGTCGCGTAAGGCGGCATCAATAACCTTGATTGCCATTGTAACAAAAGCCCAACACTTGGCGCAAATCGTGGCCTTTTGACAACATGTTCGAATGTCGTCGTAATCGGTCATATCGATATCGAAAACGAGCTCTTTGGAAATCGGTTTCATCTGGCCTCCTCGAAGTGTTTTGCGATCGCGGGGATTGGTGCTGTACACGGGGCCAATTTCGAATCGAGAGGGGTTCATTTTGAGAATGTCCTTTCGGAATCTGCAATCCATTCAATCAGATCCATGCTCACATTGCCTTGCAGTTATGAGAGGTCAGTGCAGGAAAACTCACAGATCAGCTGTAGGATACGACTGGTATCGGAGGTAGGCATCATTCTGGAGGGTCAAGGCGAACTCTCGGTTTCCAAAGTCTCGGGTTGGCACAATTCCATGGTTGAGCCATTGGAACAGGTATCGGAAAGGAAAGAGTCGTTGATAGAAGGCGAGCATGACATCCGAGTCGACACCAGACGGAGCCGGTGCAGGCTCAGGCGCAGGGGCCGGGGATGACTCCATCTTTACGTCTTGCGCGGTGGAAGCTGGAAATTCCTCGTCCGAGTCGTCGTTGAAAAGATCCTCCACTTTGACGCCATTCTCGGTGGACCCCTCCACAGGGGCATCCGGAAGCTCCTCATCATCCTTTCGAGGCGACACTGGGTGTGGCATGGCGGGCAGTGAAGTCAAGTCTCAAGTTGAGGATGTGAAGCGATGCGATGTGATGATACGTTCGAGATCACGGGCGACGCGTTGAGACGCGTCTTGCCCTAAGCCCTAGGTCACGTGGGCATGATCTATATGCCCGCAAACGGACGACGCGTCTCTAACTCTACTTTACCCTACTGGACTGGACTGTATGGCTATAGAGATGGTCAGTCGACTCAAGACTCGCCGCAATTCTGGAATATGCAAGGCCGGAGGAGCGCTTGGCCTTCATTCAACACCCTTGGAGTCAGGGTTTTCTCTCCATCGCCTTCCCCTTGCCGTTTGCGGCCGATGTGTCACGGTGCCTGCCAACACCTGGAGCTCCCCTGGATGACAACAAGACTTCCACCCTGTGTTACTCAATAGCAAGAAACATGTCCGCCAATCATATTAACAAAGCAGCTCGTTTTTGTTTCAGCGGGGTCAAAGGTTGAATTTTCATCGTCTTATTCGGGACCTTCTCCACGCTTCGCCAGTGGGGATCAAAGTCCAATCCGGTCAGTCGAGTCATTATCGCCTCGTCATGGATTGAGAACGGTCCAAGTCCCACCATCACTGCCAACTTTTCTTGCCATGCCTCACCTGCGAGAACGATCGCTTCCTATACGGGATCTCCTTTGGCGGCCAAATGGCCAGGTATCCGCTCCACATTCCAATCATCGGGAATTGCCAACGAGAAGAGGACTACAACTCTCAAGGCCATGGTCTACATTCCTGGACGCTCCAGGAAACCCTCCGATTAGTCCACTCGCGCTCTGTCTTCCTTTGAACGGCGTGGGCATCGTTGGCACCTCCCGCACTTCCAGCTCGTAAAGAGACAATGCCTACTAAACACTTGATTGGAGCTCGCTGTTCTTCACCCGTTGACACTGATCCACCGACGGTTGATCCCGAATTGAGGCTTTTGGAAGATTCCGCATTCGTCCTCTGGTCACCTTAGCTGGACGGACAGCTCATCTTTTGTTTTGAACGCTTCTTGGCGCCGGGACATGCCTTCATTTCATCTACCAAATTAATACCCTTTTCAGATCTATACAACGAAACGTCTCGTGAACCTTGAATGATCAGCATAGATCAAACCTCTGCTAACCGATTTGACATGGAGACTGACATTGCAGATCCACTTCGCCGATCACAGCTCTTCTACTCGATCTACTTCCGCATTGGGAGGTCTGGTGGACCCTCAATGGACTACTGGCCAAAATGATACTGCAAGATGTCACGTTTGCATCTCAATCCACCATAGAGACGTATCATCGCCCACTATTATCACCCTATAGCCGTCCATTGGTGCCTCTGACAGCCATGGTTCTACTGTCGCTGTTCCTGCTTTCAGCCAAAGACAAGAGGGTGTGGATCAGGACAATTTTTGCTCTCCTATGCGAAAACATGGAAGTTGGATCCATCATGACTTGACATAGATATAATCTCCTTTCGAAAAGAGCATAAAAGGCCCCATCTCCTGCCTCCTCATCGACATTTCTTTCTTACTTCTTCCACCTCATCTTCATTCGTTACCATCTCTTTTCAAGCAAGTTCTCAAGGAATAACCTTCAATTTCTCGAAATGATCCCCTCCATTGCTCTTGTGGCCCTTGCTGCCAGCCCGGCCTTCGCCGGTGTGATGCAGGCTCGTGGTGAGGACTTTATCCGTCCTGTCGAGAACCACTCGTCGGAGCACCACCAGGTGTCGACCACCCCGTGCACCACCTCGACCACCTCGACCACCACCCACCACAGCACCACCCCGTGCACCACCACCAAGTCGACCACCACCACCACCAAGTCGACCACTACCCCGACTACCACTCACCACACTACCACCCCGTGCACCACCAGCACCAAGTCGACCACCACCCCGACTACCACTCACCACACTACCACCACTCCTGTGAAGCCCACCACCAAGACCATCACTGTTGTGACCACCTCTTGCCCTGGTATGTCTTGATAAATCATGTGGCCACACATCTTGGGTATATCTCTAACTCTCCATCTAGTCACCTCCACTGTTGTCAGCTCTGGCTCAGTCACCTTCACTGTCCCTGTCACCGAGACTAGCACCATCACCCAGACCAGCACTGTTGTCTGCACTGAGTGCGAGAACATCCCCACCATCATCAACAAGGTCTCCAGCTCGGTCCCCAGCAAGGCCCAGTCCATCCCGGTTATCCCTGCTCAGCAGACCACCGCCCCCGCTCAGCAGGCCTCTGCTCAGCCTTCCCAGCCTGCTGCTGCCTCCCCCGCTCAGCCCGAGCAGCCCGCTGCCTCTCCTGCCCAGCCTGAGACTCCTGCTGCCTCTCCTGCTCAGCCCGAGACTCCTGCTGCCTCTCCTGCCCAGCCTGAGACTCCTGCTGCCTCTCCTGCCCAGCCCCAGACTCCTGCTGCCTCCCCTGCCCAGCCCGAG
>JAVMSB010000162.1:0-69339 GCA_031761475.1 Penicillium pancosmium | reverse complement strand
CAGCTCCAGCTTCAGTTCCAGCTCCAGCTCCCCCTCAAGACGAAAACATGAGCGACAGCGAAAACGAAGACCCAGCCAGCGCAAGCAAAGAAAACAACCCCTCCCTCTCCCCAACACCAATCCGACAAAATCTCACCCCACCAAGCCCCCGCAAAGCCCTAGGCAAACGACCTCTCTCCGTCCTCTCAATACCCTACCCGGACGACCAAGACACAGAAATGATGATCATCGATACAGACGACGACCAAGACCAACATAACCACCACTCATCAAGCTCCGAACAAAACATAACCGCAAATAACACCCATACCCATCACCCAAACACGCGCTCCCGCTCCCGATCCCCCCGCAAATCCCCCAAACGCATATTCCTCGGCAAACAAGCCCTATCACCAACAACCACCCCGCAAACAATCCCCCCCTTCCGACTGAGGGACGACATGCAAATCTACGAGGACGTGCCAGACCGCACCTTGTCCGATTTCTCATCTCGTTTCGGAACTGCTGGTCCTGGAATGTCGCGCAGCGTTCAAGAAGTACCCAGCCCGCACCATGGTGATGGAGGAACAGCAGCTCTTTCAAACCCCAATACAGCCAGTGCAATGAACCCCATTTCAACCCTCGCAGCTCCGACACAGTCAAAGGTCGTGAAAAAGATTCCTTCGGGTGCTCGAAAAGGTGTACAGAAGGCGAAGCCCAGGATCGGTGTGCGAAGACTTTAGATGCTGTGCCTGCATGCTTTAGCAGTGCTGGCTTGGAGTAATCTCGTGGATATTTCTTGTCATATGAGATGGAAATTTTGCTTAGATTCTCCCGTCGGCCTTGCTGCTTTTTTATTTTGATTTGTTTTCTGCAGCTGGCATGGATGGATGGATGGATGGTGGGACCTGAATGTGATTTTAATCTGATACCCAGTGGTAGTGCGGCAATATGTTTGGGACATTTAGATGTGCATTTTTTATTTGGAGTTAGGAAGGAATTGAAATGTGAAATTTATGCATTTGAGTTATCTCTGCTACTAGTATTTGTTTTGCATTTGGCTGTTTAAAGATGTGTATGCCGAGCGAGGCCTGTAGTAGTATTCCTGTGCCTAAAAACCGCGGCAGGTGGTAATAGGATGGATTCGAGGCCGTATTCAATCTTGAAATTGTAAAGTGTGGGCTCCAAATTCTTCAAGTTACTGTCACTTATGATACTAGCACGACGGGTATCTACTAACTACTAGGAGTCCAAGACCAAAGAACTATGTAAATACCTGGATTAATTGAATTCCACTCTGGAAACAATCGAGCGACAATCTTTCCCCTCGAATCTCTCTCTCCAGCAATCAATCAATGGCCACGACAACGACATCAACTGGGTAAAAGAAAGACCAAGACCAAGACACAAGCTCAAGGTTAAGCATGGGACACTTTCTCTTTCCTTTCTCTCTCCGAACGATTTGAAATGCTCACAAAAGACAAACAACCGCTGCAGAACATATAACAAAAAAATAAGTATACGAGCCCCGGGGGACGGTCGAACATTGGGGGAAGAAGGGATTGAGGTCATTGATTGGAATGGAGTAGCCACCGATCAAAGAAAATAATAAGGAGTACCAAGAGACAACAAAGTCTTTGATAATGATATGTTCGATCCGCGCCTAGGGGTGAGGATTATGTTCGTGGGTATGGTCAGTCAAACCAGTCTGCAAAGTACAGGGATTCGACGACAGCCCAGAGACTCTGCAGGATACGCATGCAATAATATTTCCCAAGGAGAAAATAAACCACCTATGAGACTATCCTTACAGGGCGTAAGGGTTGACAGACCGAACAGTGAGGCATCTAGAAAATCGGTCAGTGAGGTTCCATGTGAGTATCATGGTGGGGGAAGCTTACGGTGGGCTCTTGCTCAGGTCGGTCTTCAGGATGATGGGAACGCGAGTCATCTCAGTGACGTCCTGGATGAAATCTCCGTCCTCCTCTCTCAGTTTGAACAGCTTCAGGTATTTCTCCTTATTGGTGAGCTTGTTCTCAGGGGCATCGCTGCTGCTTGAAGCGATCTTAGGATCGGAGCGAGTGCGGTGAGGTCCCTGCTGGTGGTGGCCGTTGCGAGTAGGCGAAGGAGGCATGCTCTGGGTGGATCGGTCAGTCGAGTTCAGAGAGACACCAGCAACTTGTTCAGTCACCTCGTCGACATCCTCTTCATCGTCATCGAAAAGAGCGTCAACATCGTCTGCAGACATGGTACCAGTCTCCGTCTGCTTGCGCATGGCCTCGTCGCGCTCACGGGCACGCTCTTTGGCAGCCTCCGCCTCACGAGCAGCAGCAGCCGCTTGAGCAGCGCGAGAGTTAGCAGGCTTCGGGCGCTCATCCTCAGGAATGTAAGCAGAAGAAGGGACACCCTTCTCCCAGTAGAGTTCGAGCACACGCGAGTCCTTGCGGAACTCGGCCTTCTTGAGAGGCAACTGATCACAATGAACTCGCTTCTCGAAGCCATACTCGGGGATCAGAACATCAAAGGCAGACTCGTAGACACAAAGAACAATACCCTCGCTGATAAGGTCGCCACCGATCTCATGAACCTTCTTGTCCATGTTGCGGCAAGCTTCGATGTGAACGCTCTGCTCCTGCGCGTTGTGAGCCGAGTCCTTCTTGTTGTTGCACAGATCAGCAGTCTTGTTCAGTGACTCGATATCATCAGTGAACTCAATGGCGCCCTCTGACAGTACAGCCTCAAGCTGGCGGTGCACGAGCACATCGGCATAGCGACGAGATGGGTTGGTGAAGTGAGTGTAAACGGGCACGTTGAAGGTGTAGTGCTGACGCTGCTCATCGGCAGGGCCGGGTCCAACGAAGTACTTGGCACGCTGCATGGCCTTGGTAAGGAGTGTTTCCATTCCCTAGAGGTAGATTGTTAGTAAATGTTTTCAGATCTTGATTTGGTAGCGGTCCATCTACATACCTTACGGAGGTCTACATCGGAGACATTGCACAGAGCGCTCTGCAGGCTTCCACTGCTAGAGGAGTCAAAGTTGTATCCAAGGCGGTTCATTCTCTCAACAAACAAGGTGAGGCGGCGAGAGTTGGGGGACGGCTGGCGGCGCAGGAAAGCCTTGTCGGGCAGGGCGTTGGACAGCTTACGCGCGACAAAGTAGTTGGCCTGGCGACTCAGCTCTTCGACCAGTTCATGGGCTGGGCTGGAGTCGAAGATGTTAAATTCGACAGGGACGTTCTCATCGTCAAGCTGCTGGATCAGACGAAGTGGAGGAACGTCTGCAACACGGTTTCCGAAACGGGCATCCCGGAACTTGTTCGCAACAGTGCTCAGGAGTTGAATGTTCTCGGGAGAAACATCAGTACCGGTCACGCTTGACTTGCCAGTGATGACCGAGTTGGCAGCCTCGTAGCTGAAACGGCCTGCACTCTTGACAATACCCTTGCCGATCCAGACGTCGTCATCAATGGCGCCAGTTTCAAGGTCGGCGTGGAAGACCACACTGACTGTCAGGCGATCCTCGCCAGGAACAAGAGAGCAAAGCTCATTGGAGACACGGGGAGGGAGCATGTTCATAACACGGTCCACCAGGTACACTGCAGTGCCTCGCTTCTTGGCCTCGCGGTCCACAAGAGAGTTACCCTTGACGAAGTGGGCGATATCAGAAACGTGGACACCGATTTCAACCTTGCCATCAGCAAGCTTCTTGACGTGGAAGGCATCTTCAAGGGACTTGGTGTTCTCCGGGTCGATGGTGAAGGTGGTCTCTTCACGGAAATCACGGCGGGAGGCCAGGGCTTCGCCCTCGTTGGCAACAGTCCAATCTTCCCAGCCAATGCTCTTGATGACGGCATCGGAGAAGTCGTCGGAGCCAAAGTTGTTGTCACGGAGCAGGGCATCAGTTTCAACCCGCAGGTCACCCATTTCTCCGAGCTGCTCGACGAGAGTACCGAAGGGGTGCAAAGATGTGATGGGCCAACGCTTGATAGAGGCGACAAAAATGCGGTTGGCGTAGTCCTGGTGCTTCTCCACGAAGTCGCGGGGAGCCTGCTCAGTGGGGATAGCGATCAAGGGCACACGCTTGTCAGTGGGCTTGAACCAGACGATCTTGGGTTTGTCTTGGTGACGATCCTGGTGGCGACCGTGGGCACCATCTCTGGCCTGTCGCTCAGCTTCTTGCTTCTCCTTGGTCGCCTGGCTGCTAGGGCGCAGTAGGCCCAGAGTTCCAGAGAACATCTGGCCGGCAATACGCTCGACAACTGCAACAACATGGCCGGCATAGAGAGGTTTCTGCTCATCGCTGATCTCGTCCTCCTCGACCAGGAGAAGACTCTGTCCTTCGACTTCAACATCGTCGTTCTTCTTCTGGGTAGGGCGCTGACGCAGACTGCCACGACGACGGATGCTTCCATCCGGACCAATCTCTTGCTTCTCGTTATTGGAGTCGGATCGGCCAAGCTTGTCGTTTCCGGCATTGCTACCGGAACGAGCATCGGTGATATCCTTGCGCTTCTTCTTTTCCTCTTTCTCCTTCTTTTGCGACCAGACCTCATCGACGTCCAGAAGCTCAATGGCGACAAAGTCACCCTCCAGGGCGCGGTTACGGTCCTTGCTGCCACAAATGAAAATGTCGGCATCCAAGTCCGTGCTAGTCACGTAAGCGTCCGAGCGGTTCTTTTTGTTAACACGAAGAACACCGGCGACAAGCTGGCCATTGCTAATGAGTGCGGGCAGGTTAGCCTGCGGCAGATAAGGAGTGAAAAGCGTCTTGCGCTGTTGCTGTTGCTGCTGCTGTTGCTGCTGAACAGACAGCTGAGGGGGTGCGTGCTGGCTAGCCTGAAGACCGCCCAGGCCCTGTCCGTTCTGCTGCTGTTGCTGAATAGCCTGGAGCTGGGCGAGTTGGATCGGGTTCAGTTGTTGGTTGCCAGCGAACATAGGTGGTGCCATGACCATGCCCTGTGGCAGCTGGAGAAGCTGGGGCTGACCGGGGTATTGGAACTGGCCGATGGATCCCATCGACTGGTTGACGGAGCCCCGCGAGCGGTGACCAGGCTGGAAACCACCTTGTTGCTGCTGCTGCTGCTGCTGCTGACCAAAGGACTTCTGCTGATCTTGACCCTGGTTCTGGTTGTTGGGCTGGCGCCAGTTGCCATCAAAGTTACGGGATCCCGAACGAGCGTGGCCGCCGGGCTGACTGCCTCGGCGCTGGTTATCAGCGGAGCCGCCATCGCTGGGTGCTGGGAACTGGAAACCACCTGCACCACGGCCTGAAATGGAGCCTCGGTTGCCACCGATAGCCATGGACTGGCTCCGGCCATGGCCGCCGGCTCGCATGTTTCCGGCTCGTTGCATACCAAGACCTTGGGGTGCTGGGGAGGTGCTGGAGCCAGGATTATCGTCTGATGGGGCCTGGTTCTCTGATGTGGCTCCGCCGGGGGAAGGAGCGGGGAACTGGAAGCCAGAAGCAGTTCTCTTTTGCTGAGCAAGCTCAGCCGCCTTCTTAGCTTCAGGCAGAGCAAGAGAGTGACGACGTTGGTGGCCACCGCCAGGGGGACCTCCGCGACCGCGGCCGTGGCTGTTATTCTCAGGCTTCTGGTTCTGTCCTTGTTGCTGGAAGTCGGCATAACCAGAAGCCCCGGAGGAGGGGGCAGGGGGTGGGCCCATAGCGAGACCCGGAAGGGCGGATTGGTTACGGCGGTGCGAGTGTTGGGCGGGCTGGTTCATGGGAACATTCAGTTGTTGTCCCTGTTGCTGTTGCTGCGGAAATTGGAAGGCGTTGACCTGGGGGTTCACACCACCCATGTTGCCACCCTGTTGGAAAGCGTTAACCTGGCCCAGCTGTTGAGGCTGCAACAGTCCCATGTTTACGTATTGTTGGTGTGTAGCTGCAATTTGCTGCTGTTGCTGCTGAAGCAGCTCGATCTGTTGTTGAATGGCCAATTGTTCCACTAAAAGCACCCGAGGTGGTTAGCTGAGGTGCAACCACAACTCTCGGTCAGGGGGTGGAGGACATACTCATCAAAGGAGTCAGCTCAGAGGGACTTCTCCGGTGAGCAATATGGAGCTTGCGCCCACCGGGGCCTGGCACCCCGGACTGGCCGCCTTGTTGATCCATGATCCTTAGATGAAGACGGCGATTATGGAAGTGTGTAAAATGCGAAGTGTCGGAAAGGATCCGGATTCAGGAGTGACTGGCGTTGCCTCCAAAGGCAATCGAACCGAGTTATTTAGATCGCAAACCGATCGCAGATGGGTTGAGTATGTTCGAAGTACGAAGTTTCAACACAAGGATGGTGATGAACTGTATTGGTGGAGAGAAACGAGTGGGTCAGTTACGGCGAAAGAGAGATTCCGGGATGAAAACAAATAGGGATGTTAAGGCGGGAGAGGGATGGATGGGCCGGTGTAGTGAATGGGAATCAACAACAGAAGGTGCCAGGTAGGGGAAGTGTATGAAGTTGGCAGTTACGATGATCGAGTTCCACGGCGGGGCAAGGTGTCCAAACAAGCAAACAAGTTTAAGGAGTGGAAGTGATTGTTTGGGGAGGTGTGGGAGGCGGGAGGAGGGGATGAACAGGGAGGGGCGATGGGCAGCCAACGAGGGCATCACGCAAGTCAGTTGTCCATCGGGGATCGGTGGATAGGACTGCGTGAAGGCCAAAACACCTAAAAAAGAAAGCCCTTACCTGGAAGAGAAACTAATGACAAGCTCGGAGCCCTAGCATTCCAAAATGACGTCTGAGCCTAGTTCCAACGTGGGATGAAATTTGCCAGAGGCCAATGAAGCGGTGTAAAGGAAGTCGGCGGTCAGGGAGATGAGAGCGCAAAGGACAGTTGAAGTCAATTGTACGCTCAAAGCACCTGGGACGGGGAAGTCCTTCGAACCGAATGAAAGGAACGAGACTTGCTCGATTCAAGATTAGGAGTTGAGGGACCGAGGCGGCGGATAACGTTACGGTGCAGAGGAACGCACGGCGACGACACCGAGGCACAAAGAGGTGTGGGATGAAATCAAAGTTGTCACTCAATGGCGAAAGCCGGCGGGGTTGAGCCTCGAGAGGGCGAAACAGGAAGCTTTGGAGAGCTCTGGTCGGCGAGGATTGCCGGGATTTCTAGCAAACGGGTAGAAGTGGTTGCACGTCCCCGAAGAGAATGACAACAAGAGCTTTTGAGAGGGATAGGATGGAGGATGCAAGCATCAACCGAATCGAACTGAAGGAACGATGGGGGGGAAGAGAGAGAGTAGAGTAGAGAGAGAGATGGGGAAGAAGAGAAGGGGAGTCGAGGAGGGGGAAAGGAGAAGACAAAAGGTGATGATGGGATCCATACAAAGCGGGTGTGGGGGATACGTATGTATGGAATTGGTATGGTCATTACTTGGAACCAGCCACCCTTTCCGCACCACTCTGGCCCGTTATTACCCGTTCATACCTGCCACAAACACTCCCCCATGGCGGATGCGGTGGATGATCTCCATTGCCCACCTCATCATCATCCCAATGCAGCATCGGGGGCGTCTATCCTGAAGAGCCCAAAGCCGGAAAGTCTCCTTCTATTATGTTATTCCGGCATTATATCTCTCAATTATGGAGTCCGGCTCATCAAAAACAGTTGGGTAATAAGTCTGCGGCGTTAGGGCCATTTAAGCTGGAGCAACAGGCTCGCGCTAAGGGAATAGTCCGAGTGGCTGCGACAAGATCAGTTGATACAGGGTTTACGGGATCAAGAATGACAAGTAGTAGCCCTAGGCAGCTGGAAAGTGGTGCAAATGTGTATTTCTAACAGTAAACTGTCAATATCTATAGCTATATATAGCTCAGTATGGCTAGCTAGAGCTATAGCTCTGGAGAAAGTGGATGATGCTCACAATCACCATGATGCAAAGAAGAACCAAACTTGGTGGTGGGTCTTGCTGACTCATGTATTTTATTTTGCTTCTCTATCAGTATCAGTATCACTTTACCCTTTCCGGACCTTTAAGGTGTTGGCTATGGCTCTATACTCCTGCTAGTGATAGCTTCCCTGTCCTTATTTATTTGGCAACTTCACCGTCCCTCCTTTGACACCATCGTTGGTAACCCAGATAGGGCCACCTGTCGCTCCTTCACCCACGTGGCTGGGCAAATTGACTCGGAGCCTCGACAGCTGCGACAACTTCCCAAACTTCTCGACCACCCACACGATCACCGCCAGTCACCTGTCCAGCACCAATTGACCATGTCCCGCGTGTCTCGGTTCTCTCCTTGAATACAATATCCCCTCCCAAGCTAGCCCGCACCCCTTTCCGTCGCTCCCTCCGCCCATTCGTCCCATCTCCTCTTCGCCGCCTGTATCAACTCAACTCCCCTCCCCACACGCGCCCTTGAGGCTTAAGACTCCGCTCCAGCGATCCTTCCCACACCTCTCATATTCACTCCGAGTTTTGAAAACACTACCATGACGCGACCAAAGATCCACGTCCCACCCTTGGACAGTCCATCCAAACAACTCGTCCTCGAACTAGCCCGCGAATTCGAGAACGTGAGACTTTTCAACGAAGACCTGAAGAAGGTCAAAGAATACGAATTAAACTCCTACTATGAAAATCTCGACCGTGTCGACCGCGAACGCGAAGCCGTCCACACAGCTGCCCTCGACGAAGCCGCCGCCTACCACGAGCAAGTCCGCCAGGAAGCCGAAGAGACCTTACAAGAGTACGTCCGCGCCGAGGAAGAAGAGCGCCGACGAAAGGAAGAAGCAGCGCGCAAGGAACAGGAGCGCATTGAGCGTGAAAGGGCTGAGAAACTTCGCCGAGAGCAAGAAGAAGCCGCCCGGATCGAAGCTCAACGACAAGCCAAATTAGCCGCGGAAAAAAAAGCCGCGGAAGAGGCTGAACAAGCTCGCAAAGCTGCAGCCGAAGAGAAAGCATTGAAAGAACGCCAAGAGCGCGAGCGCATAGAAGCTGCTAAGCGCAAGGAAGCTGAAGATGCCCAGAAAGCCAAGGAGGAGGCTGAGCGTGAGGCACAGGCTCAGCAACAAGCTCAACAACAGAAGAAACTCGGCGGTAGCACACTCACCCCCGAAGAGGTTAAAGTGCATGAGCGATATATTCAGCTGCACCAGGATCTGAAGAAGTTCCGCAAGTGGCTGCTCGAGGACTATGGCAAGCAGAATCCCGCGTTCAAGAAGAGTGCTGGTTTAATGCGTCGTAACATTACCAAGTGTGTTGGTCAACTTCGTGATGGAAAGGGTACGAACAAGAAACAGGTACGCAATTCGTTTCCCCTTCTCTTCTCTCCCTCTTTCTACGTGTACAACTTTGTAAAATGCTAACTCATTCAACCTCCCAGACCCAGGACATTCGCATCGAGCTTGAACAAGCTCTCACCGTCCCGGAACCCACAGTCGACGTCCGACAGTTCCTCGCATTCCCTCCCGAAAATATTGCCCAGACAGAACAACCAGTCCCCGCCCTCCTAATCTACGGCCTCCACATCCTCTCCAAAAAGCTCATCTCCGGCCTCATCAACGAAGCATCCCTCCACCCCGCCCACGCCGAACCAATCGGCATCATTGCCGCCCAAATCTTCTCAATGCAAAACTTCATGTACAACGGAATCCACATGTCCGACATCCTCTGGGCAAAAATCCGCTTCATCTGCCCAGCCCTGTGGGGCTTCAATGGCAACCCCAATACCGAGGCTGGTCGAGACGCGCTAGGCTGGCGAAGAGAATTAGGCAAACATATCGGCGAACAGCAACATCTGGACCGTATGACTGCCATAGGCGGTGGATTTGCCGCTATCACATTGCGCAACTTTGGCAAAGCGCAACGTCAGAATCCGTTTCCGAATACGATCTTCTGGTCCTCCATTCGGAAGCTTCTCTCCATTCCTACGGCCGAGATCACAGATACACATGTCATGCTTATTAAGTCAATGCTGTACAACTCGGGTGATCGTATTATCGGTTTCTGGGGCCAGTTCGGTGTGTACATTCTTCACCGGGCTATTATCGATTTACCCGGTTCTCTGCCGCACTCGATGTCAGTGACGCAGTTAAAGATTCTTCGCGACATATACCGGGACGAGAGGCATATTATCTTTTAAAATCCTCCATTTTTGGCATTTGTGCAATGGAGAATGGAGTTTGGGGTCTACTGGTCGGAAACTAGGAGTAATTTATGTCTAGACTTGACATAGTAGATGAATATTTGCCCAATTTGGCATTCAAATCACTGATGTACCATCAAATTCTCACTATAGAATTGACTCAATATTGCAAAGTCCTTCTTCCAGGGCTGTTCGACCCCTAAGGCCCAATTTCCTATGTAGGCCATTTGACTACCAGTATAATACTGTTTATTCTGAACGGAGTGACTCCAGGACATCCCTCGACATCACATCATTGGCAGTGAATTCATTCTGTGCTTAGGGTTTGTTATGATTCTGCTCAATAATAGGTTGCAATAGTTTTGCTCCATGACCTAGGGGATGCTGGGGTATTAGGAAATACATGTGACTTAGGGTTGTCGTACATTCTGGAAACTTGACTACTTTCTGGCCTATCTGATAGCTTTGGACCTTCAAGTAGTGCTGATCACAGTGATCACCACACTAGAGCTCATCCATAGCATACATCTCATCAAGTCGGCAATTAAACCCCGATTGAAGAGATCGGGGTAAAGACTATGTGTTCATTTTATTTGGGATCTGCTCGAGCTGATCCTAAGTTGTTAGTCCCATGTCCAACGTCCCACAGAACCAAAGCCGAACCAAAGCCGAACCTATGCCTCGCACTAATCGTGAGGTTAGAGTCAGACAACTCTCACGTACTCGTGAAGCATTGTGTATATACATTTTACAGAGTCTCGGAGTACGACTTTTGATTCAAGATGCACAGCACACATGGAATGCAAGGAAGGTGAAGGGGGTGTATACAATGCCCGTGAAATATGTAAGTCCTTTAATCATCCACCGCCCAGGCGGTGCGAGTAGCATGCATGGATACATGATGGTATCTATATCAATATAGTCTTCTATACCACAAAGCTCAATTATATTAGACCTGGACAAACGCCCGTCATGCCCAATGCCCATATTCTCCACCACCCGCGATGGGCGAGCAACATCCAGGATTATCAATTTGTTGCTATGTAGGATTTATCTACCTACATCTTGCAGATTTGGTGCTTTGGCATAGCTGCAGCGTCGCAAGAATATGTAGATGCTGTTCACACAAAATAGAGCAAGCATCAATCTACAATACTAATATTTTGTATCCTTTACTTTATTCAGCCGTACTATTCATGTGACTACGGCAATCATCTTGTACATAAAGAAGTCTTCTGCCATCCTTTGCATTTTCTTCACGTATTTTCAATATTGTTTTCCAACACTATATTTAAAGCCAATTTTCAAAGACAAGGAGAGTCAACATGAAGCTCTTGGCTATTCTCTCTATGGCCGTGTTTACCGCTTTTGCGGTAGCAGGGCCTTCGCGAGCCAATACTCTAGGTAAAGAACAAGTTGTAAAAAGACAAGTAAGTGCTTGACCTCTGCTGGAGAGATGACTTGGGAATATACAGCTAACAGAGATGGGACGTGGATAGGGTGTAAGTATTTGATCCTTCTACCGGAGAGATAACTTGTGAATATATAGCTAATAGAGATGGAACGTTGATAGACTGTAAGTGCTTAGCCTCTCTGCTGGAGAGATAACTTAGGATATATAACTAATGGAGATGGGATGTGGAAAGCTTGTAAGTGCTTGACCCTTTTACTGGAGAGATAATTTAGGAATATTCAGCTAACAGAGATTGGATGTGGGTAGGGTGTAAGTGCTTGACCTCTCTCAGGCTGCTGAAGATTATCTAGGAAATATAGCTAACGGAGGTGGGATCTGGATAGGAAGTAGTAAGTGCTTGACTCCTCTGCTGGAGAGATGACTTGGGAATATATTCATACCTAGGTATCAAGGAACCCTAGTAAACGCTTCCTTGTTTGGCACCTGGGCATGTACGTGGTACTGGAGTATCGCGGAAAAAATTACCGATGTAGGACCTCTGAATTGTCCTGTGGTTGTCGTTAAGCTGATATATTTATTTCCTAGCATATCCAAATCACACAGGCATCTCCCGATGAAATTGTCATGGAGTTTCGAATTTATAGGAGTTTCCATATGTCTTGGTTAAGGTTTTCCCTATTTACGTAGGTTTCCCTTCACCGTTATGCGAATGCAAAGGCTTCTTTCATAAACTATAATTACTACTGTATAAATCCCCAATTTTAAATCATTAAAATTGTATACATGCTATATGTCCTTTCCCTCTAAATGAAATACCTGTTTGGAGACGTTCAATGTCATCTTCCTCAGCTAGTATGGGTCGGAGCTACAGTACCTCCGAGTCTTCTGTGAACAGATTGTTCATCCTGGCTTTCTACTGCCATGGTCATGGAAAGGTTAATTTTTGACGCGAACCTCACAATATTATATATATACTCTACGGTGTATAAAAATAGTCTTCCGATATTTGTATCGTGACTTGAATATAAATTAGTAATCGATACTTCGTAGTTCTGTTCCATTGGGCAGATGGATCCCTTGCTGCATCTGCATCGGGGACATCCGACCGTAAGACTCGGTCAATGCAGGTGTTCAGGGCGAGTGTCTACTTACCTGTACCCAAAAGGCCGTGTAGAGCTGCACTACACTGCACTGCACTGCATCTGCATCTGCATCTGCATCTGCCCAGTCTCAAAACCAAAGATCATAACAAACGGTGTAACAGCACAGTTCGTGAAAAGGAGTGGAGTCCAGACCCTTGGATGTTTCATCTACAGGGGATCTCATTGGGCAACCCCTGGATTAGCCCCACAAAGGGACTTTCAGGGACGACCCTTGACTACTAGGCTGAACAGGCTGGACAGGCTGATGTTGTTGGTCTCCTTCTCTCCTCCTCCTCCACATCTGATCTGACGTTCCCTCTTTCCATTCACGTCTTTCCCACCCTTTACATTCCTTTCTTATCAACCACATTCTTTTGATCAATTCTTTCCCCTCCCCCCACCACACTCTCTCTAGGTTAGATTCGAGCCTCCACGAACCACCATGCGCGTTTCTAGCATTCTTCCTTTCATGCTGGCCGCGGCCCCGGCCGTGACAGCCAGAGGTACCCTCGGATTCTCCCTCGGCGACAAGCTGCCCAGCGGTGACTGCAAGACCACCGATGATTACGAAAAGGACTTTGAGGCCCTGAAGGACCTGACCACCCTGGTCCGCACCTACTCCGGCAGCGAGTGCGACACCCCCAAAGAGATCCTCCCTGCTGCCAAGTCCAAGGGCTTCAAGGTTGTTTTGGGTATCTGGTATGTTTTCCCCACCGCAGCTGCCCCCAATTCCCCCTCTAACACTATTCTCCGCTAGGGTCGGCGCCCAGGACAAGAGCGACACCAGCACCAGCGACCCCTCTTTCGTCAAGGACTTCGCCGCCCTGAAGAAATACATCCCCGGCTACGAGAGCCAGGTCGAGGCCATCACCGTCGGATCCGAGACCCTGTACCGCGGTGATTTGACCGGTCCCCAGCTCCACAAGTACATCAGCACCGTTGGCAAGGCCTTCCCCAGCACCACTGTCGGTACTGCCGACTCCTGGAACAAGTTCGCCGATGGTACCGCCGATGACCTGTTCACCACCAACACCGATGACAACCCCATGGTCACCTATGTTCTCGCCAACGCTTTTGCCTACTGGCAGGGCACCGCCGCCGACAAGGCGTACCAGACTTACTTTGATGATATGAGCGGTGCCATGAAGCACATCCAGAAGGTTGCCGGAGACAGTGCTGACAAGATCCGCGTTATCACTGGCGAGACTGGCTGGCCTACGGGTACGTACTAGACAGCCCCGAGCCTGTGATCTGTGGAAGTTATTGACTAACTGACTATTTCTAGATGGTGGTTCCGACTACGAAGCCGCCAAGGCCGGCACCGATAATGCGAAGACCTTCTGGAAGCACGGTATCTGCGGCATGCTGGCGTGGAACGTGGATCTCTTCTACTTCGAGGCCTTTGATGAGTCCTGGAAGCCTGACAGCATTGGTGACAACGGCAAGGCTCAGGATGAGAAGCACTGGGGTCTGTTCACCGATAAGCGCGTGAAGAAGTTTGACACCAGCTGCCCGAAATAAGTCATCCGCAATAAGCAATAAGCGGATCTGTTTGAGTTGAGTGGTAGATACAGCTGTTGACTTTTTTTCGTTGTACTTTTTTTTGCTTGTATGTTTTGTTAGTGGACCCCGTATAGATGGATGGGGTCTTGCATCTGGTCGAAATTGAACCGAATGGAAATAACAATTTGGTTAATTTGGTGATCTTGGGCAGCATGAGTGCGGTGTAGTTGTAGTGTAGGGTGGCACCTCGGCCTGACCTGACGTGTCCGATGTGAATGTGACAGTGTGCAGCCGAGTGCAGAGTGCAGAGTGCAGAGCGCAGTGCAGCAGAGTGATGGTACTAGTATTTTCTCTGCTTTTATAGTATAACAGTATACTAATGCTATGTTATGTGCTATATGCTATACTAGTATACTCATGCTGTGCTGTGCTGTGCTGTGCTCTGCTATGCTGTGCTATGTCATAGTTAGTGAATGCAGCTTAGTCATCCCAAACCGTGGTTCGCCAACCCCTGAAATGCCCCCACGAACCGAACTTGCTTGTTTACCATTCGAGTTCATGTTCCATTGACTGCGATGCAGTGTGATGGCATTGCATTGAGTGCTGCAAGGGAGTGGGTACTGGTAGTGTAAAGAGAGTGGAAGAGAGAACAGTAGACGAGAGTCCTCGTAACCAGAGAGCAGAGGACATAGAGTACCGTTGAGTGAATATCCCTTCCAGGCAAGGGTGGCCCACCTACACTACTCAACTAAAGCTAAGACTAACACGAAAGACTAAAGTGGAATGAATAACGAGATGATCCATGTACTAGTGAGTACTGGTACTTGATACAATAGGGGAATAGGGGCACCTCGGAAGTACAGTGACTTAGTTCGCCAGTAGTGTACTAGTAAACTTCCCCAGTTCAACGTGACGTGACATAATAGCCACACGTCTTTTTTTTCCCCTTTCCACGCCTCCCGCGATGCTTCAGGTCTTGCCGTGATTTGTGATTTGTGCTTGTGTTTGTGATTCTGTGTCTGCAATTTGCTGCTGCTCCTGCTGCCAATTTGCATTCTCCCAATCTACACATCCCTCCTTTTCATCCGGTAACGCGATCCTTCCCACCGCCAATCACGGGTTGTCTGTTCTTCACTGCCCGTTCCATGCGTCAACATTCTGGACAATAACCGGAGCGGCAAGCAAGTGCTTGCTGCAGGAGTCGACACGGAAGGTGTGTATTCACTTTCTACTTCTACTTCTCCGCATTCTCTGTTTCCATTCAAGCTTCCAGGGAGTTATCTCCTGTGCCTGTGCTCGGTCTACCCGCGTCCGCCACGCGATTCTCCCTTTCATCCCATTCCTCGAAACCCCTCCTCCACTTCCAGAAAAAGAAAAGAAAGGGAGATCCTTGAAGACTGTCATGGAATGCTAACCATCCCACCTCTCATGGATTATCAGATCTAGACCCCACCGTCTCTTCCGCCTCTTCGGCATCGTCCCCGTCGGTCCATCCCAAGGACGCGCGCATCCCGCCTGACGATTCACGCCGGGCACCGGACTTGCTCTTGTCCTCTCCCTCCTCAGGAGACTCGAGCCCATCGGACACTGGCTCTCCCTCCCAGCAATTCTCCCCGAGTATCACTCTCGATCCCCCGCCCTTGCCGTTCTTCTCGACAAA
Organism: Penicillium pancosmium; assembly: GCA_031761475.1. Taxonomy (NCBI): domain Eukaryota; kingdom Fungi; phylum Ascomycota; class Eurotiomycetes; order Eurotiales; family Aspergillaceae; genus Penicillium; species Penicillium pancosmium. Next base: position 53,550 of record JAVMSB010000162.1, on the reverse strand, counting down.
CCGTCGGCCTGTCGAATCTCTGACTGCCTCCCCCGAGAACACGAGAGCAGAGAGTAGTGTCTACTATACCACAGCCTGGGGATCCCCGTATGCCGCGCCGAGTACCCGTCGCCTCTCTCTGACTCTAAGCCAATTTGCGGGCATCGACCACGGATCCGAGGCCAGCTCGCCCGCCCCTTCGGTCGCAATCCCAGAGCTTCGTCGAGCAAGCGTCGCAGTCAATTCAGCCGATCTTGACGATCCAGCGGAAGTAGAAGAAGGAGGCAAATCAATCCGGGATTTTACCCAGGATTGGATTAATCAGTATCTCTCCGGTCAACCGAGAACCGAGCGCAGCAACTGGTTGAGCGACGACTCGGGAAGCGAGGCGCCCTCGTTCTTTACTGCGCAGAATCACCTTGCGGACGACCTTTCGGACGACTGGCTTGGTCTGGAGGATAATATCCGTGACAACGACCTCCTGAAAACACCGACTCTTTCCGATTTCGTCGGTCGAAGAGCTGCTGCTCGTGCCAAAGGAAAGAAAACCGTGCACAAGCGCACCGATACTTTGCGCCAGGAAGACTTTTGGGGATTTGCATACGATAAGGAACCGTCTAAAACCATCATGTCGGATACCAAGGAATCTCATCCTCCCGGCGAGGTGATATTCGATGCCGAATCACCGTCAGAGAAGCCACTGCCGCCTCCCCCGTCAAGCAATGTGGAAGATACAAAGACTGGAGTCTTAGAAGAGTTAAAACCTGAAGCCGTGAATCGATCAGCGGCTCAGACTCCCAGGAGAAGAAAGAAGCTGAATTGGCGCGGGAAAGCATGCATCATCGAGCTGCCTTCGGACGATAGACGTGGTACAGAGCAATCCGGTATCCACCTTTTGACCCCTGCCGATGTCGAAGCTAGGATGAAGAAGTGGGAGGAGGATGGATACGATACCCGCGGTTTCACCATTGGCGATGCGGTCGATGAATCTCAACCCGCTGTACTTGGTGGCCTCAGCCGTGCTTTGTACCCGGACCCAGCGGAGTTGTGGGATGAAACTAGGGGCCAAAAAGCTCATATCCAATTCCCTGACAAGGCCGTGTGGGATGACTACGTGAATGAGCTTCAAGAGGCGAAGCTACGAGCTCTAGGTGTCGACTTCGGTCAGCCTGAGCCGCAACCCTCTGTTTCGCCATCAATCAATGCTTCTCAAACGCCATTCCCTGGTCTCGCGTCGCCACCTATTCCAACCGCTTCGGCAGGAAGCAACCCTCTCGGTCCCATTCATCCTTTCTCTCCAAACTTTGGGCAGTCTGCGACTACGAGTGCTGGTATTGGCTCTCTGGCATCGCCGGCTTCGCAATTCAGTGTCCAGACTCCATTCATGGGCATGGACCAGAATATGATGCCTGGTTTCCCATTCCAATACCAGCCTACGCCTCCTGCACAGGGGACCATGACACCTCAAAGCTTGATCAATCTCCGCCAGGCGAGCGGGTCTGGTGCTCCCGGAGCGCTCCACAACTTCAACTCGATCATGTCCCCCGTGTCGCCGTTTAACGACCAGGGTGGCTTCCATGGTGGTGGATTTGATGGGAAGAATGAGTTTGATGCACAGTTTGCGCACATGGGTCAGGAGCCGGGTCTCCCATACCAGACTCCCCAAACCCCTGTCAACGCTCCTGATCACTTCCACGCATCAAATGTTGAGATCGCACACCCCACCCCGCGTGGTCATGGCCATAACCTGAGCGAAACTCTACAGAGAGGACTGGAGCAGATGAACCACAATAATTATCACATGGATCAATCTGCTGATCATCAATTGGAGGAGGATGACCGCGATGCTGCTCACCATGCACTCAATGCCAACATGCTTCAGTCTCATTGGGGTATGCCAGAGCATGAGCAACATCAGATGCACGATCAATCCGGCCATCCCTCGCACTCTTTCTCCCAACAGCCACACCAGTTCTACCATGAGCAATTCGGCCAGGGTAACAGCCACCATGAAGGCTCCGACATCGATACCAACCCTAGCCTTGCTGGAACCCCCCATACCCGGGGAGTCCTACCCGATCACGGCCCGTGGCATGATTCCAAGCCAAGCCACGAGTCGTTTGGCCACCAATCCAAGCTTTCGGTTTCGTCTCTTAACGTGGAGGCCAAGGAATTCGATCCAACCGCATCCTTCGGATCTCAACCCGCGCCATTTGTCAACAGCGCTTTCCAGTTTGGTGGTATAAACCAAGGCTTCGGCTTTGCTCCTCCTCCCCCTGCCCCTTTTGCTCCCAATGGCATGATGGGCGAACATATCGAGCACAACCCAGCTCCCAAACCAAGTGCATTCAAGTTCTCTGCAGCATCATTCAACGTTGATGCACCTGTTTTCAATCCTGGTGCTAGTATCACCTCCAATGCTAGCTCTGAGCAGCCAGCTGCCAATCGGACAAAGATCTTCGGCGACATCGACCTCAACGAGATCTCTAAGCCTTCAAAAGCATCTAAGGCGATTCCAATCGTCCGACCGGATGAATCTGAAGCTACGAACGCCGACGGCGAAGTTCAGACCGCTGATAAAGATGGCGATCGACCAGTTCCTACCGATCGTCACAAGCGTGCTCGCCGCGGAATCGGCCATGCTGAAGGTGAAGCCCGCTATAGCATTTCCACTCACCCCTTGGGCGAGACTGGTAACGCTCAGGCATCGACTACGCTTCATGCGGTTGCCGAGGGAAAGGAGAACGCCTCGCCAGACGAGAAGACCATTGAACGTAAGGGCACACCCCACAGCGAAGCCGAGACCTGGACTTTGTTCGATTACAAGACCGAAGGTGCAGCTGCCAGATCCCACACTGCATCTCCTATCCAGGCTGAACACGCTGAGGAGACCGAAGAGAATGCCAAGCAGCCCCAGCGCAAGCGCTCTGCAGACGGTCTTCAGGTTGACTACAAGGCTTCCGCGCATGGTCCTTCCGATTCTAAGAGCTCCGTGAAGAGCACCACGCTGTCGGCAACGGCCAAGCCTTTCGAGTTCAAGCCGGCTGTTCCCAGTTTCTTCCCTACTACGGTCGAGCCGTCCAGCTTTGCAGAGCCTGAACCCCAACCCGAGCTGCCCCAGCCTGCTGAGAAGAAAAAGCCAACTGGTGGTCTCATGGCTTCTCGCTTCGCTACTGCCAGCCCACCAAAGGCTCAACAACCAACCCCTGAGCCAGAGAAGACACCTGCGCGTCAAGTGCACAAGGGATTCCACTCCGATTCTGGCGATGAATCTCTCGATGATGATGAGCTGAACGCTGTCATGGATCAACTTAATGACGACTCTGACGTCGGTATCATGCGACAGACTACCCCCATGCCACGCCAGCTGATTTCAGACTCTGCTCCCACAAAGGAACGCCAATTCGGTCCTGCAGAGGGCCGAACCGAAGCTCCCAGCCCCAGCCCCGGTGGTGGTCCGAAGACACACAAGCTCGATATTCCCAATATTGGCTCGGATGGCGACGCTCAGAGCAACTTCACCTTCTCTCCCCCGAAGAGCATTGTCTCTCGTCTCCAGTCCCCGGTTCGCCATCTCATTACCGAGAACGACCATGTCAGTGATTGGGACGACATGATCTCCTCCGGTGAGGATGAGAAGTTCTTCAACCGGAACCGCTTCTTCGATCGCCGCATTAACGACATTGTTGGTTCTGCTATCGATGATCGTCTTAGCCCCATGGAGCGTGCTCTCGCTGTTATTCAAACCTCTGTGGCTACCATCGCCTCTGGATCTGCTAGCAGGAGAGCAATTCGCAGTGTCTCCGGAGATGTGGAGGACAGCGATGCCGACGATGAAGACGATGGCGAGGAGCGCGAAGTCACTGTCCGTGACCGTTCGCCTCACCACATGCGTGATCGTAAGCTGGAGATGCTGAAGAGTGTTGTCACAGAGGCTCTGCTCACCCATGAACTCCCCCATCGCAACATCCAGCACTCCAGCCACAGTGAAATGGCGCTGCTGAAGGAGAGCATCGCCGAGCTGCAAGCTTTGACTATCAAGAAGCTCGCCCAAGATCCGGTCGGCGATATGCGTGAGATCCTCGAAGAGACTCTCGCCAGACAACTCGCCCAACAGACCCCTCGTCTGTCCGAGGCCGAAGAAATTGGCGCCGATAGCTTGATGATGCAAATCGATGGGCTGAAGAGTATGCTGCGTCTTGCCGATGAGCGCGCCGAGGCTGAGTACAAGGCTCGTCGCGAGGCGTCGGACTCAATGCTTGAGCTCCAGCGTCTTCTCAAGGTTGCTGAAGAGGATGCTGCTCAGCACAGCGCTGCCGCCGAGGATGCCGAGACCCGGTTCCTGCAATTCAAGGAGGAGAAGATTCCTCACTTGGAGAAGATGCAGTTCCGCACCGAGTCTCTCAGCGAAGAGAGCGAGACTCTCAAGGTCACGATTGCCGAGCTTTCTTCTAAGAATATTGCCTTGGAAGGAACTCTGGACGAGTACCGTGTTTCTAGCGATCACTTCCGCCGTCAGCTTGAGACCACCAAGGATGAGAATAAGTCTCTTCATGAGACTGTTGATCACTTGAGGACGCGAATTGAGGATAGCATGGTTGCTCGCCAGAACATTACTGAGAAGTTTGATCGTCTCCAGCATGATATGGTGACCGTCACATCCGATGTTACTACTGAGCAGGCCAACTTCCGCAGGAAGGAGGAAGAGCAACTTGCCAAGTACAATGAGCTTCGTGCCTCGCACGCTCGGGAAGTTAAGCTGCGTGAACAGCTTGAGCAGGAGGTTGTTGAACTTTCCAAGCAAGAGAGGGAAGCTGCGAAGATCAAGTTCATCCACGAGCAATCGCAACAAGAGAACGCCAAGCTTGAGGAGACTGTCGCAGGCCTGCGCGCCGAAAACCACGACTTGCAGATTAAGGCTGCTCGCTTCGAGCGCGAGTTCAACGAAGCTCGTGAAAGCAGCCGTGTTGAGATCCAGCGCACACGCACTGCGATGGAAGCTGATATCGAAGCTTCCAATAGCCAAGTCAACATTGTCCGAGCTGAACTTGAGGCCCAGGTCATTCGTCTCCAGTCCCAGCTCGATGGTGTTCGCATGGATGCCGACACCTCCCGTGAGCGCTACGAGATGCTCTTGGAAGAAGCCAATGAAGTCAGGGTGACCTCTCTCGCAGCTGCCAAGGAATCCCGCGAACTTGCACTTGACGACCAGCGCAAGACTCACGAGCGTGTCCTCAACGATCTCCGCGAGCGCCACGCCCGTGCTCTGCACAACTCCTCTGAAGATCGTGCCCGCGGTGAAGCCCATAATACAGACCGCCTCGCTCTCTCCAACGACAAAGTCAAGCATCTCCAAGAGCGCGTCCAGCATCTCGAAGAGAAGGTTGAAATCGCCCAGTCTGCTGCTCGCCATGCTGCTGCCGCCGCCAAGGGCAAAGCACCGGCACCCGGCCCAGTCCCAGCACCAAGACACGCACACTCGCCCTCAATGTCCTTCAACCAGGGATCCAACGAACCAGAGCGCATCTCCCCCCAGGCCCTCCGTGAATCCATCTTTGTCCTACAAGACCAGCTCCAACAACGCGAAACCCGCATCGAAGAACTCGAGCAAGAAGTCGCATCCGTAGACAAAGACGCCCCCAACAAGATCAACGAGAAGGACACTGAAATCAACTGGCTCCGCGAACTCCTCGGCGTCCGCATCGACGACCTCACAGACATAATCAAAACAGTCTCCCAGCCAAACTTCAACCAACACGCCGTCCGCGACGCCGCAATCCGCCTAAAAGCCAACCTCCAAATGCAACAACAAGAGCGTGAACGCGCACTTACAGGAGGCCACTCCTCGCCTCTTTCCCTACCCTCCATCTCCGACATTGCCGCTTCTCCCCGCGCCGCCCTCCCCCTCGCCGCAGCCGCGGCTTGGGGTAACTGGCGCAAATCCCGCGACGCGGCGAATGGGAATGGCTCTGCGGAGAACACTCCGTCTAAATCTAGCAATGCGGGAAGCTTTCTCTCCGGGCTCTTGACTCCGCCCAGTTCGCATGCGCGCTCTAACGTTCCGCGTGGTTCTGCCGCTGCTGGGAGACCGGGACAGGGACCGGGACCGGGTCGGTCTACTCCCACCACTTTCGAGACTCGGCCGTTGAGAGGACTCAATTCTTCTACTCCTCGCCGTGGCTCGACTCGTCAGGAGGTTCAGGCTTCTATGGTTGAACCGCCCAAGACACCCCCTTTGCTCCGTCGCTCGAGTTATGACCATGATGCTGAGCCGGGGAATTATGAGGAGGGTAGCTTTGCGGATGATGTTGAGAGTACGGTTGATGGGGTTGTTTCTGATTCACCTAAGGATGGACCGTTCGGTCCACGAATTACATCTGATGCGGATGCGTTGGCTGAAATTGGGGGGCTTGGTGAGGATGATGTCGATGCTGATGCTGAGGTTTTGGGCCAGGGCGAATATGAAGATGAGGATGAAGGCGAGGAGACTGAGACTGAGATTGATACTGAGATCGAAAATGAGATTCGGGCTCAGCCTCAGCCTCAGATCTGATCTTGCTTCCTTTCCACTCAACTCAAACTCGACTTGAATCCACCCTCTCCTCCCCTCCCCTTAACCCCTTCCGTTTTCCAATTCCCCCGTGATCATTTTTTTAGACTGTTGAAAATCATGCTCGTGTCATTTAGTTGATGTCTGCTTCGTTTTCAATTTCGATTTCCTTTTCTTCTAGCGATGTTTTTCACACTTACACATACACTCACCCCTTCCACCTCTCTCTAACTCAACTCAATTCACTTGACCTGCAAAAACAAGACAAGGTCCCCCACCATTCGTTCCCATATCTACATAACCATCCACCTTTCTTTCTCTTTCTTTCTTTTCTTCTCACCCCTCAGATCTGTGATTTGTGATGTCCTTTCGGATTTGATTTGATACCACCCTGTTCTGTCTTCGATAATTCAAGTTGACTTTGACTTTTTATTCCAAGGTTCTCTGGTCATTCTGTCTATGTTATGCTATACTACATGCTTCCCCCCTTCTCCCCCCTCCCAACTGTATATTTTCATCACCTATTTTCATGTCCTATCGTTATACTTTTTAAAACTTGAGGTTTTACCTACATTTATATATTAATCAATACGCTGTCCGCTCTTTATTTTCTTGTTGATATTAATACTAGAATGTAGTACATTCGAAGAAAATGCTTTTTCGAGTATTTGCAGTATGATGTTGTACACTAGTAGTAGTCCTCCAAATTCATTCTCTGTTCATTGTTATGGTTTTGATGCGGCCCTGCCAGTGCAGGTGGTTATGTCTTCATGGTCACGGTGCCGAAACCTGCTAAGTCTGGAATAGGTAGTACCGTTGCTACAACGTATTTGAATAATGATATGGTATTACTACAGTATCTTCATGAGCATATAGTATTTCTATATGTATTTCAGTATTTACGAATTAGTATCCATCATCTTACCTATAGTAAGACCTGGCGAGTCCCGAGGTCTGTGGAAGTTCTAAGTTGAAGTTGCCATCCACCTGGCTGTATATATTTCCGCAGTACTACCACTACCTAGTAAAGTAGTTGGTCTCCAGTATAGTAACCTTGGAACCAACTTGAACTTGAACCGGCGAACAATTAACTACGCCTGAGAGATAACAGTACTAGTACTATTACCCTCTTCCTATCGATGTCAGTCCCCTCAATTGAATCGTAATATTGGCTCCCACTGGCATTTCCCAATACTTTTAGTAGTAGATAGCACCACCTGTTTACAAGTGGTCCGAGCGTCTCCACTCCCGGCGACTTGACACCTTCCACCTTCACCTTCCGCCGAGCCAACTTGAACATCAACACTCCAAGTCCACCCCACCAGACACCTCGTCGCCCCGAGAACTATCCCTCCTACGCTTCGTCCGGGTACTCGCTCACTCGCTCACATCCACCATGCGCTTCTCCGCCGCCACCCTCCTCGTCTCGGCGCTGGGCTGGTTCTCCGTCGCGACCGCACACACCATCCAGCTCAAGGCTCACTCGCGCGAATGCTTCCACGAAGCCTTACACAAGGATGATCTCATGACCGTGACGTTCCAGGTCGGTGATCGTGAGTTTGGAGGTAGTGGTAATCTGGAGATTGATTTCTGGGTACGTCTTCCCTTCTGCTGGAGGTTCCCTCCTTCCCCTGGTTCAAGTTGTGGATGGAATGAATGAAAGGGAGTGTCAATTTCAGCAAATATTGGAAGGAGAGGATATTGGCAAACCTTTCAACTTCTCCAATCAATATGCTCCTCTCCTGGGCATCTCCGAACTCCTGCTAACCATCCTCCCTCTAGGTCGAGGACCCTCTCCGCAACCGCCAATACTACCAGCAAGCCATCTCCAACGAGGACTACTCCTTCACTGCCCAGACCGACGGCAAATACAACTACTGCTTCAGCAACGAGGGCTGGACCTCCAACTCAAAGGAGGTCTCCTTCAACGTCCACGGAATCGTCTACGTGCCCGAATCGGAAATGTCGCAAGATCCCCTGGAGGCTGAGGTTCGCAAACTTTCCGAGAATATGGCTCAGGTCCGCGATGAGCAGGGGTACATTGTTGTTCGCGAGCGCATGCACCGTAATACAGCCGAGAGCACCAACGGTCGTGTTAAGTGGTGGAGTCTTTTCCAGCTGTTTGTTGTTATTGGAGAGGGTATCTTCCAGGTGTGGTGGTTGAAGCGCTTTTTCGAGGTGAGTTGCTCTGCACTGCAGCACAGCGAGATGCTACCCCGTGAACGTATACTGATCTGATTGTGTCGAATTTCTAGGTCAAGCGTGTTGTCTAAACCTTTCCCACCTTACCACTTTTTCCCTTTCCTTGTCGAAAAGAAATGAAATGCGTTGCTGAGCGATGACGATGACGGTCTGCATGTGGATATTGGAAATGTGACCATCTTGTGTTCCAACCATTTCTCATGATTGCTACTTTTTTTTTATGTCATGGTGCCATGCAAACATCTTCTGATAGTCTAATATACTTGTACCACCAGCCACAACAGCGTAGTTGGAGATGTATACCAAACCCGAGAAATGCCTCGTACAGAAAGCGGTGCAAGACTAAGCCTGAATGGTCAAGGGGAACCGCTCAGAGACTTGAACGTGAACGTTCAATGATTCCCAATCCCAACCCCAATGCTAATATCGGATTGGGCTCTGAAAACCGCTCTTCGAGTTGTGGTGGTCCTTTTTCTATTCCCAAGGAACGCCCCTCCTCCGCCCAACTTGAACATCCCACTTCCACTTCCACTCCTCTCGTACTTTTGCTCTGTTCCTCCTTTGCTTTCATCTCGTCTCTGCTGCAGGCTTGCATGTAAGGAGCTTATATATTGGCAACCCTCAAGGAAAAACCGCCCAACCTCCAATTTGAACCTCCTTGGAGGACATCTCCGATCGCAGAGTGGTACCTTACATGAAAGATCGAATCGACATGGCTCTCGAACTTGACCTTGAATACAGGGCTCCGAGTCGGAATCATACCACCTCCGAATCTAAGTCCGAATCCTCGGAGTCCCTATATCCATCCCTAGATACCCTCGACAAAAGCGATCCGCTCTTCCACGCCTGTTGGCGCCGCCAGTCGTGCTCGTATTGTCTGGCCGGCGATGTTGCCTGCAGCTGGTGCGCAACTGTATGTGACACGAACCTTGACTTGAATGTTTAATTCTATTCTATTCTATTCTGAGTCTATCCTACCTCAGCACCTCAGGCTGTTCCTCCCCCCCGTCCCCTGATTCATCCAGGTCCAAAGGCTTATTTTGTTTTCTCTTCTCTTTCTCGTGGGACTCTCGCATTCCCCCGACATAACATACCGTTTCACCTTTCTCTCCCTTGCATTCTCACGCCCCATTCCGAGTTTCGACACTGCTTTGTCCCAGTTAGGCCTGGTCTACCCCTCTCTTCCTTTACCTCCGTACTTGAGTTTAGTTTAGCAGTTGCGCCCTCCTGGGCTTGTCCTGCCCATCTGACCTGCACCATAGCTAACCTCGTATCCAAACTAGTCCTCGGCCTGCGTGCCCAATGCTGCACGCCTACCAATCCTAGCTCCCATCCGCAATGCCCAGATCTGTCCACTCGGCTCCAAGGAGCGGTGGGAGCTTAGGGCAATGCCGTTTGGATGTAATGTTAGTACTCTGACCTTTCTGTCTGTTATAGGGACTGTGGTGGGGATGGTGGTATTGGTTGGGATGGGGGTTGTTGGGTTTTATTTGGTGAGATTGGTACGTCGACGATGGAAGGAGTCTGATTATGAGAGGCTGGATGGTCGGGGGGTTCTGGGTATTGGACTGTTTGGATCGGTGTCTGGGTTTATTTTTGGGTGGCGGGGTGAGAGGGAGAGGGAGAGGGTGTCACGGGCTTCTGGGGTGGATGGGGGGGAAAGGGACGGGGAAGAAGGGCTGGATGAAGGGGACTCGGAGACAAGGCCTCTTTTGGAAGGAATGTGAGATGAAGGCTTGTATTGGTTATGAAATGATATGACATGAATCAACATGATTGAGACGAAAACGATTGCACTCAAGTTCCGATTACCCCGTACAGGATATGGATATGTGGACGTGACATGAACAAGAGAAGTAGAGAAGTAATAGAATGTACATGATTTATCAAGCTCCCACAATTGCGTCCATCTGCTCCCGAACAAAGCTCGCCAGGTCATCAACCGTCTTCTTCACACGAGGAATCATATGGCCCCCGCCATGATCATAGATCTCGGAAGTATCAGGGTCACACATGTTGTACAGAACCATCGACCCATCCAGGAACGGATCTTGTGCCCCGATAACATGGCAGGTCGGAACATTTATCTCATACTCATCCGAGTTCTCATCTCCGACCATGATATGTCCCTTGATTGGGTCGAGGGGAGGCCAGCCACTAAACAGAATGCCCAATTTCAAACGAGGCTCTCGTCCATATTCCTTTCGTCGTCGTTCTTCCTCAATAAGCAGAGTTGCAGCTATCTGACCACCTTCAGAGTATCCAATGACGGCATCGATGTCACCCTCTGCATCCACGATCTTGATTAAGCGATCGAGGACACTTGCGATATTAAGATACGTCGGATTATCTGCAATCTCAATGGCTTCTCTCATGGATACCTCGGCCGACTCGCGCTTGGGGAAGTCGCTCATATTGAATTTGCCTAGATTTCCTCGGGTGGCTTGACAAAAAGAATAATATGGCGGAGGCCCGAAGAACGCAGCATGTTCCTCGGGGGGATGAACCTCTATCTCTCCCTGAACGAAGAAAAAGTTTGCTTCTCCATTCTGTTGAAGAGAAGTGATAAACGGCCCTGGATCCCGAAACGGGTGCTCACGTTAGTATACCAGCATCCTTAACTGGTGGATTGTAGACATCTTGTTTCACGCAACTTACCGAGCTGCGCCGTGAATCCCTATTGCAATGACAGGAGTGATTAGTTAGGGGAAAATCTAAATCTACATATCACGCAAACCTGGAATCACAGCATACCTTTGCACTGCAGTAGGCCCCCGGCAAGCAGAGAAATTTCATAGTGGCGATATGAATGAGGTTCAAAGCTTCTCTCAAGGGCCCCAGGCAGGCAGCCTATGTAATAAGGGAACAAGATATCCAAAGGCAGCAAATATGCACTAGAAAGCTTACCGCCACTGAACAAATAGTAGGCCCTTGCGAAAGTACTCGCTAGGACCGGGGAGAAGTGACCGTTTGCCCCTGCGCTGGAATGCACCCTCACTTGAGCAAGGGCCCACAACAGCAACAACAACACCGCGCGAGAGGAGCTTCGCCAAAGAATGGTGCGTGTGGTGTGATCAGGTCCTGGAGACCCCGATCTGCGACCCTAGAGAGACACGGGGGAGAGACTAACGAAGGATTCAATACCCTTCTGCAGGTGGAACGGCGCGAGACTACTAGTAGCTACTATATTTTTGTGCCCGCGTCATCAAGGGAAGAAGGCATGGACCCTTCGATCCACCTATCATTGAACAGTGTCTCGAAAATCCCCCGGCTGGAGAGCCTCTGTTGTCCACTGATCTGCAGTCATGCACTTGATCGTCATGCAAGGGCGAACATCTACTCCATAACAAGCCCTATCGTGGGCCATCCTTCCGCGAGGGCCCTGTCCTGCCTTTAGTTGTCGCGTCTCGCCACATACATCGTGGAAAGGGCTCATGGCTTCTCTGTGAACATACAACTTCTTTCCTTCCCAGCCCAAAAAACAAACGGATATTCTTCCGACTCTTCTTTTCGCCTACCACTTGCCACTCTTTTCATTGTTTTCTTTTTGTCAACACGTGCCGTGCCGTATATCGATATCGGTAGTGGAGGGTACATAGTTTGTTCTTCGAACAGCAAGACCGACTCTTTCAATCGAAAACCCCAATAATGCATTTAGAGCCGATTAATGGCACTGGCACGCCAGTGCCCGGTGGTGTCGAGCAGCGACAGCCGGAGGAGGAGGAGCAGCAACAGCAGCATGAGGAAAACCTCGGCGATGCGCCGAAGAAGCTGGCCATTATCGGCATGGCCTGTCGACTTCCAGGCGAGGTGACGACACCAGACGAGCTGTGGGAACTATGCTCGCGAGCTCGAAGCGCCTGGTCACCTATGCCAAAGAGCCGATTCAACGCGGAAGCCTTTTACCATCCGAATCCCGATCGACCCGGCTCATTCAACCCTACAGGAGCGCACTTCCTACACGAAGACGTTGGTCTATTCGATGCGCCATTCTTCAATATTACTCTCCAAGAGGCGCGCTCGATGGACCCACAACATCGCATCATGTTGGAATGTGTTTACGAAGCGTTTGAAAATGCGGGTGTCTCGAACCAGTCGATTACTGGTAAGAATATTGGCGTGTTTGCTGGTGCTTCGTTTCCGGATTATGAGGTGAACAACACAAAGGATGCGGATTCTATTCCTATGTACGACTCGACGGGTACTTCGGTTGCGTTGCAGTCGAATCGCATTTCTTACTACTTCAATCTTCACGGTCCTAGTATTACAGTTGATACTGCTTGTTCGTCTAGTTTGTCGGCTTTGCACCTGGCTGCGCAAAGTATTCGAAAGGGGGAATGTTCGATGGCGGTTGTGGGAGGTTGTCATCTTAATCTTGTTCCTGAGATGTTTATTTCTATGACGCGGTCAAGGTAAGACCCGAGTCCCTGGTACTTTGTTTGCTTTTTGATATCTGTGGTGCTGACTGAGGGAAATGTAGATTGCTCGCTGATTCTGGTCGATCATACGCATTCGATAATAGAGGAACCGGATTCGGTCGTGGAGAAGGAGCAGGATGCATAGTTTTAAAGGACCTTGAGGATGCACAAGCTGCCGAAGACGCCATCAGAGCTGTTATTGTCAACACCGGAATCAACCAGGATGGTCGGACAAGAGGCATCGCAATGCCGAATGGAGAGGCCCAAGAGGCATTGATTCGAGCCGTCTACAAGGAAGCGAAGGTCGACCCCGCCAACACTGGATTCGTTGAGGCTCATGGAACTGGTACCAAAGTTGGCGATCCACTCGAGGCTACGGCTCTGAATGCTGTCTTTGGAAAAGGACGGACGCCGAAGCAACCGTTACTTATTGGTTCCATAAAGTCGAACATGGGCCATCTGGAAGGAACCAGTGGTATAGTAGCTGTTATCAAAACGGCTTTGATGCTGGAACGCGGATTTGTCTTGCCGAACTGCAATTATCAAAAGACGAATGAGGAGATCCCAATGGACCAGTGGAATATGAAGGTGAGAAATTATAAAAATAAACATGTTTATCCACCTTGCTCATTTCAAGCAGGTTCCGAAGAAATTGCAGCCCTGGCCCCGGGGTAAAAACTACGCAAGCGTGAATAACTTCGGTTTTGGCGGGACCAATGCCCATATTGTCATGGAGCGTGCCCCTCGTCATAAAGGTCTAGGCTCGGAGAACACGGATCCTCTCAAACGGAAGGTGTTCGTTGCATCCGGTTACGACAAGAAGGCGGCTCTGGATACAATCAAACAACTCGCAACATACATGGATCTCAACCCGTTCATCTTTAATGACAGTTTAATGGATAATTTGGCCTACACTCTTGGCCAACGACGGAGTTTCCACCCTTGGCGCGTGGCCGTGGCATCTTCACACAATTCGGACCTTAGCGCATCCTGGGCGAAAATCCCAGAGCCTGTTCGATCATCCCGTGAGCCATCCATCGGCTTCGTATTCACTGGACAAGGCGCTCAATGGCATGGCATGGGCAAAGAGCTTTTGAGCACATATCCCATTTTCCGGAAGACGATGCAGGATGTGGATACTTGCTTGAAATCTCTTGGATCAACCTTCTCCATCATTGGTATGTGATATCGCCAACGGATATTTGGCTCGGTTCCTAACACTATCTTTTAGACGAACTCCTTTTAGAAGACTCAACGGCAAGCAAGATTTCTGCCGCTTACATGAGCCAGCCCGCATGTACAGCAGTGCAACTGGCTCTTGTAGACCTTCTTTCGTCGTGGGGAATACGTCCCAAGGCAGTTGTGGGTCATTCCAGCGGAGAGATTGCTGCCGCATACGCTGCAGGTGTCTTGACTCTGGATGAGTGTGTACGCGTGGCATATTGTCGAGGTGTGGCTGCCAACATCGTCGCCAATGATGACAGTATCCATGGTGCCATGTTGGCTGTTGGTGCTAAAGCTTCCGATATCCAGCAGATCCTAGACGCCATCAAAGGCAAGCGGGCTGTCATTGCATGCGAGAACAGTCATAGCAGTGTCACTCTCTCCGGTGACAAGGACGTCATCTCAAATCTACAGGTCGCCTTAGATAAGGAAGGGATCTTTACTCGTATGCTTCACGTTGACGTCGCTTATCACTCCCACCACATGAAGAGTGTATCCAAGCAATATCAATCGTTGCTCGGAAAAATTGCTCCCCAGCCATCTCGCGTTTCATTCCATTCGACCGTTTATGGCAAACTTGTCCCGGGAAGTGTGCTTGATGCTTCTTACTGGGTTGAGAACCTTGTCTCGCGAGTTGAATTCGTCAAAGGAGTGGAGAGTCTGCTCAACACCGAGGAGCCCACAGGACAGATCGATACGCTGGTCGAAATCGGTCCCCATCCTGCTTTGCAAACACCTACGAAAGACATTGTCCATACCCATGCTCCCAACCGCAACATGCAATTTGAACATACTCTGAACAGAAAGTTTGACGCCATAGAAGCTGTCCAGGACCTCGCCATATCCCTCTTTAACTCTGGCATGATGACTCTAAACTTCCAGGAGATCAACTTTCCGAATCTGGAAACCTGTGAACGGAAGCCAGCTATTTTGACCAACCTTCCCAAGTACCCCTGGAACCATTCTGAAAGGTACTGGATTAATGCCAGACTATGCGATAACCTGTACCGACCTCAATTTGCCCGAAACGATATTCTGGGAAAGCTTTCCATCGAAAACATAGATTTCGAGCCTCGGTGGAGGAATCTCATTCGAGCAGATGATCATCCCTGGATCAGACAGCACCGCGTTCATGACAGCAATGTATATCCCATGACGGGTTTCTTGGCCATGGCCATGGAAGCAATCTCCCAGCAAGCACAAATCCACCACCTGACACCTGGGAAGATTGAGCTTCGGGATATTTTCATCAGTCGGGTCCTCGCAATCCCTGACAACGCGACGGTAGAAACAATGTTAAGTCTGCGTCCTGTGCGACCTGATGCTCCGGGAAGAGCTGTTCTCGGCTGGCATGAGTTCAAAGTCTTCTCCTGGGCTGAAGGAAGAGGCTGGGATCAACATGTCAGTGGATTCGTCATGGTACAGGAATCAAAGGAGGCCAATCCCGTGAGCGGTTCCCGGGAAGAAATGGAAATATCTGGTACCATGAAAAGGACAGTGCAGGAAATCAACTCTTCCTGTGGAACGGCTGTGAATACAGACACACTGTATGAAAATATTTCCAGCGGTGGTATCCACTACGGGCCTCTCTTCCAAGGCCTGAAGAATATTTCCGTCAACACAACGAAGGGAGCTGTCGCCACAATCGAGGTCCCCAATACCAAGGAGTGCATGCCCAATGAACATGAAACCGACTGCATCATCCACCCAGTGACTCTCGACCTCTGCACCCAGACAATGTGGCTGCTTCAGGGATTCGGCGAGCCAGGTCCACATGTCACATATGTTCCGTCGCACGTGAAGCACGTCTCTGTATCCCTGGATTCCAAGATTGGCCATGGCGCTACGCTGAATGTATACGGCTCTCAATTTGGCGTGGAGTCTGCCAGCAGGCCTCTGAACAACCGAATCTTCGCCACGCACTCTGATGACCCCTCAAAGATCGCGGTGGAAATTGATGGCATCACCTTGGTTCCTATCTCGAATGATATCAAAGGATCGAAGGACAATGCGCCAAACCAAATATGCTATAAGCTTCACTGGGAGCCCTGTTTTGAATTTCTTTCAGAAGATACCTACCGTCAACTCCCGCGCCCTGATGTCAGTGAGGGTGGAAAGGGTAGTCAGAGAATGCACCAACTTGACAGAGTCGCGGAGAATTGGCTGCGACGCATGCTGAGTGCTGTTCCCGAAGAGCAATTCCCCTCTCTGCCACATCACCTGCAAAGATTTTATCGTTGGGCACAGCAAACGTGCAGAGAGGCAGGAATGGTGGAAGATTTGCCACCACAAATCATTGACCAGACACGCAATGCGAACGGTGCCGGTGAATTCAACTGCAAAGTTGGCGAGCTACTCCCTCAGATTCTGCGTGGCGAGGTTGATGCACTTAATCTCATGCTTGAAGAGGATTTGCTCAGCAAATACTACGAGGACTTGGATGGCCTCCGCGAGGCGTACGCCAATGCCTCGGTTTGTATTGACAAAATCGCTCATCAGAACTGCGACATGAACATCTTGGAAATTGGCGCTGGAACAGGAGGAGCCACAATGCCGATTCTGAAGAGCCTGGGAGGTAACGAACCTGGCTCAACTCCCCGGTTTGGACATTACACTTATACCGATATCTCCCCTGGATTTTTCGAGAAGGCAAAATCGAAGTTCGAGGATTGGGGTCATCTCATGACTTACCAGACCTTGGATGCTTCTACTGATCCCGTTAACCAGGGTTTTGAGCTTGGATCGTACGACATGGTCGTCGCTTGCAATGTTCTCCATGCCACACCACAGATTAACGAGACTATGGCTAATATCCGCTCATTGTTGAAACCCGGTGGTAAGATCATGTTGATTGAAGAGACTGCATCCAAACCCCGTCATTTCCCCTTCGCTCTCTTACCTGGATGGTGGCTCGCTAGCGATGAGGTCCGTCCAGATGGGCCCCTGCTGACCCGTGAAGGATGGGACGATGTCATGAAAGCGAACGACTTCTCTGGCGTCGATCTCTGCGTTGAAGAGTACCCGGGAGCCTCTTTCCAGTCTGGTTGCTTGATCATGTCAACCGCCAACGGTCCCACAGCTGGGCCCACAAACCCAGGAGATATCGTCATTGTGGGAGGTGAGAACATGGGAAGCCTTTCCTTCTTGAGTCTTGAGGCTGGCCTGGTTGATGCAACTGGTGTAAAGCCGACAATCGTATCTGATCTCGAATCGGTTGATGTGTCTGGAAAATGGTGCATCTTCCTCGGTGGTATGGATCAGTCGTTATTGTCCCACCTTACACCCGAGAAGTTCCAAGAGTTCCAACGGCTTATGAGTCGTGCTCGTGGTCTTTTATGGATTGTGCGCCATACCAACCTGGATCGCCAATCCCTCGGAGCAAACATGGTTGTTGGATTGGCTCGTACGGTTCGGTCTGAAACTGGCATGCCTTTCGCAACGCTCGACCTGGGAGAAAAGGAGAGCATGTCGGATGCCCAAGCTGTCCACCACATGCTAGATGTCTTCAAGGGTGTCTACTGTCACAAATCGCAACTGATGCAGAGTGACATGGAATTCGTTGTCCGTGATGGTCACATTTGTGTTCCCCGTCTGATCGACAACCACCAGCTCAATATCAGCGTTCAACAAGAAACAGCCGATGCACCGCCAGCATTGCAACCATTCAAGCAAGTGGATCGTCCACTACGCCTCACTGCTGGAGATAGCAGGACTTTGGATGAAATGTACTTTACCGACGATGACGCCCGTAACGATCCACTTCCCGCAGATTACGTTGAGATCAGAGTCACTTGCACAGGTCTAAACTTCCGCGATGTTCTCATGGCGATGGGCCAGCTTCGTGGAGATAAGCTAGGGCAAGAGTGCAGTGGTGTTGTCTCAAAGGTTGGTTCGGCAGTGACCAATTTCGCCACGGGCGATCGAGTCTGTGCCATGTCGCCAGGGTCCCTCTCGACATACACACGTTGTGCAGCATCGTGCGCATGGGTCATTCCAGACGATATGTCGTTTGAGATCGCAGCATCTATTCCAGCCGTCTTCTGCACGGCATACTATTCTCTTGTTGATTTGGGTCGTCTGGTGCAAGATGAGTCTGTTCTCATCCATGCAGCAGCCGGTGGTGTTGGTCAAGCCGCCATTATCATTTCTCAAAGCATCGGTGCCAAGATTTATGCAACAGTCGGAAGCATAGAAAAGAAGAAATTCTTGATGGACACCTACAATCTCAAGGATGAGCAGATCTTCTTCAGTCGTGATACCTCATTTGCGGAAGGGATTCGCCGGGCCACTGGCGGCGAAGGTGTGGACGTTGCCCTGAACTCCTTGAGTGGCGATGCCCTTCAGGCTACATTCGAGTGCATCGCACCGTTTGGACGCTTTATTGAACTCGGTAAGCGAGATATCACGACTAACTCCCGGCTTGAGATGTCCCACTTTAATGAGAACGTTTCGTTTGCATCGGTGGACTTGGGCATCGTGAGAGAAAAGCGACCCAAGCTTCTGAAGCGACTCTTCCGTAATTCCTTCCAGATTTTCGGTGACTCCAGGGCTCAGTCGCGCTGGCCCGTTACTACACTCCCGATATCTGACGTGGAAGCTGGCTTCCGTGCTCTGCAAGGCGGACAAGTTATTGGCAAAATGGTTGTCTCGATGACGAATGATTCTAAGGTCAAGGTGGGTTACTATCTATAATATATCCACGAAGAATTGAACTAATTACTTTTGCAGGTATACCCGGCACGGAAAGAAGAAAAGCTTCTTCGACCAGACGCTACCTACATCGTTGTGGGTGGAACTAGTGGAATCGGCCTTGATATTGCCAGTTGGATGCCACAAAAGGGTGCTCGCCATATTGTCCTAGTATCCCGAAGCGGCGCGGCAACTGAGTTGGCTCAGAACACGATCCACGATCTGAAGCAACAAGGCGTCACTGTTGACGTGTGTCGCTGTGACATCTCCAGCCAGCAAAGCGTTGAAGAGAACTTGTCTCCACTGCTCGCCGAGCTACCCCCAGCTCGAGGTGTTGTATACGGTGCGATGGTTCTTCGAGTAAGCATTCGATTGGAATATTTGATGAAGAAACCGTATTAATTTAAAAAAAACAGGACATGCTTTTCGAAAAGCAAAGCTTCGACGACTACGACACAGTTATGAGACCCCGAGTACACGGAATCTGGAACTTGCAAAATACCCTGCAGAACCTGGAGAAGGGGAACCTCGACTTCTTTGTTACACTATCATCAGCAGCCAGTTTTGTCGGAAATATGGGCCAGGCAGCATATGCAGCCAGTGGAACATTCATGGCAGCGCTCGCTCAATACTCGCAGGTCTCAAACATTCCCTGCACAACAATCGACCTCCCTGTCGTTCGTGGTATTGGATATCTCTCAGATGACAAGAAACGCGAACAGATTTCCTCTCAACTGGGAACAGAGTCTGTTTGTGCAGCCGAGATCCGTGGCCTTGTCGCCGCTGCCATTCGAAAGGAAATGCTTGATACCTGCGCAGGCCACTGCGTAGTAGGATTCGATGGTGTCAAGAAATATCCTGCTAGCGAGCAACCATTCTGGGTCAACGATACCAAGCTGTCGCACTTGCTACGAGTATCAACTCTTGCAGGCGTAGGGGACTTGGTCGATGCCGTGCAGTCCAACACCGAGATATCACCTGCATCTGCAATTCGCCAATCGCGCGGCCGTGAGAGTGCTGAAGCCGTCACGGTCAACGCTCTTGCGCAGAAAATCTCAAGCATTCTCATGCGTCCCATGGAGGACATGGATCCTTCAGCACCCATTTCAGTTTACGGTCTTGATTCATTGGTTGCGATTGAAATTAGAAACTGGATCACTCGAGAGCTGGAGGCCAACCTTCAGATCCTCGAGATTCTGACAAGTGATTCCTTACATGCGCTTGCGGAACATATTTTGAGAAAATCGGGTATTCTCACTGCTGAAATGAAGGCTGAGTGGGGACTGGATGTTGCTGAAGTACGGAATGGCGTTGAGTGATATTGTATCTGTATCTTTGACTTTTCTGTATTTGATTGTAATTGCACAAATTGGATTTTCGGTCTCTAAAAAGATTTTTCTCAACGTCACGAAAATAGTTGGTAGACCTTAGCAGTATACTCGGTGATCACAGAGATAAAAATTACTAATCTAGGAATATTAAGTATTGAAAAGCTGGAGAAAATATCGTGTATTCGGATAATCGTCATTCAACACTTAATTCGGCGCGAGTTCCTTCAAAACATCGAGAGGCAGCCTCGGACAACTAAAATACATTTGAGGGAGAAGTACGCTGAGTACAGTCGAAGGGCTCGTCAATAAACCAGGTGTTGTGTTGCGAATCGTGTACAATGGGATAGCTCGACTTCTGACTGCAGAGTCTGTCGATTTGAGTACGGTTGCCCGAGCTAATGGTGAACCAGTACAGATTGGTATCGTGGCTGATTGGCTCGCACTTGTAGAAGAAGCCAATTAGGCCCTCGCCGAAGACATCGCTGCGGAAGTCAACCGAAAGCTTCTTGTTCAGGTTGATATTGTCGCAGTCCTCCTTCAAACCCTCGACGCTGGCGACATTCGCTTCTTTGGTGGTAAATCCCTTGGCAGTGTGGGTTCCATTGGCGGACCAGGTAAACATGGGAAGCTGGACTGTCTCGGCAATTTGGGTGAGTAGGAGACTGTTCGCAGTTCCCATGGCGGAGCATTCAGTTGCGGCAGCAAGGAGGCCGACTGCTCCAAGAAGCATTCCGCGCGGGGAAAAGAAGGTAGATCGCATTTTGTAGGGAGGAGTGAAGACGTCGGCAAGGTGGAAGATTTAGACAGGAACAATTATCTGGGGATATCTCACATCCTTATAAGTTCTCCAGATTGTGGTTCCACTTCATCCCCGATATTTCTGAACCTCCCAATCGGGTTTAGAGTGAGGCATTCACCATGATGTAACTTTGGCGGGATGCTTGAAACGGGTGGCTTACGCGCGGTTGTGACTCCTCGAAATGGGATTGTGGATTCTCAACCCGCGATCGGCCAAATGTTTGCATTGTGATTGGAGTTGAAGACCCCGCGCATGGACTTGCTCGCTTTCACTCCGCGAATTCCCCAGATTTCAGAGATGGTCCATGGCCTGGGCCGGTAGGGATCTTTTAAGATAACAAGACAGTTCAAGCCTACCATCGTGATACTCCTTCACAATAGCTTGGCCAAATCCACATTATCTTTTGAGATTCGAGCCCGCTCTGTCTGGTTGATATCCAACTCGTATTTTCGACACGCAAACATGGTCTACAACATAAATGGTTTCCATTGGTCCTCACACCATTCCCAAAACAGCTTACCATAGCCTAATCCTCCCTGTTCAGTCGATGTCATGGCTTTTATGATATCTTGTCGGGGGCAATCGCTATCGGGTCGGATTCTTCCCCAGGAAATGACATATGCACCGTTGTGATCCAAAGAGACTTCAGGGGATAGGCCAGCATATAGTTGGGTATATGCCCCGAATTTAGGCGGATGGAGCAAAGGATTGATGAGCCACATGGCGAGCGCAGGCGTACCTGCATATGAGCCCGCCTTCAGATTTCCGGGATTTTGGATAACACTCAGAATTCCTTCGTTCCCGTGTCTGTTCGCAAATTCACGGCCCAGAATCCACGTTCCTGCTTTTGATGCGGCATAGTTGGCGGTACGGTCCGAGATACCATTTTGAAGATGTTCGAACGAAAGTCCGTTAATGGGCGAGGCACCCTCAGCTAGATAGCTGGATGTCCAAATTACCCGAGTTGATCCTGGATTTTCGGATCTAGTAGATGCTCGAAGCTGCGACACGAGGAGCTCAGTAAATAGTAGTGTGGCTACGCAGTGCATGCCAATCATAGCGTCGAGGTCTTGGGCGGTTTTGGCCCCAGGTTCAACCATATTGGCCCCAGTCCCCGCATTATTCCAGAGAACATCGAGTTTTGATTCTTGTTCAGAAAAGCTGTTGGCCGCTTGTTTCACAGACTCAAGGTCATTCAGATCGAGGTGAAGGAACTTGAGCTTCCCGGGGGTGTTAGGAGCTGGTGTGAGAGAAACTATCGATTCAATCGCCGATTCAGCTTTTTTCTTTGCCGATAGTTAGCTTTGCGCGCGCGACCGAAGGGAAAAACTGCTAACTTGAAGCAAAGGACAATTACTTTTGATCGTGATGCCATGTATATTGACGCACCCGTTGCATAAAAATTTTGCAGAGCTCATATCCAACACCGGCATTTCCACCAGTAACGATGAACACTTTGCCCTCCTGTGAGGACAAATCATCTTCTGTGAAACTGGGAGTCGGCGGGAACCACTGCGAACGTATGCTACAAAGCTTTGCGATAGACATTGTTTAGGGCAAATTTAATGAGAAAAATGCGTCCAGGAGGTCGCAGAATGGATTGATTTATACTTGATTTTATCCTGGATGAGCTGAGTGCTGGTTTGTTGACAGTGGATAGCACTATCCTGGCATCGTGCTAGCTATTGGACACGCGAGTCATGCGTGCATTTGCCCGAGAATTCGTCCGTCAATGTAATATGGAAATTTGTCAGCCCAGAGCGAAAATCAGTAATCAATCTACTCGACAGACCTGGCCCCCACAAGTGAGCGGAGGCCGGGGGACCTCGACATTTCCAGCCTCAATCTTCAAAAACACACTGATACTACGAAATAAATAAAGAGGCCCGGGCTGAAAACTATGCCTAGAGGCCCTACCGTATAACTTAAGATTTGCTGGAATTTCTGGTTTATAATCGGTTTTGTTCTGCACTACTTTTGGGTCTGATTGACTAGCTATTAATTTTGAAGAACCCAAAGACTTGCAAAGCTGTTGGAACACATCAATCACTCAGCGGCGAGCCCTGTTTAGCTCCAAATTAAATTCGTCTGTGATAGTAGTTTGATATACTGATTCGACCCATGAACCGTGATCCTTGAGCGGAAACAACCGGGCCGGTCGTCTCGCCATCGCCTTCCTGATTTTGATTCTGGTGATCAGACCTAGAATTTGACCTTTGTTCCTGCTCAAGCTCTTGAGATGGCTCGCTTGAGGCTTACGGAATATCCATTCAACTGTGGTAAAAGTTGCGGGTGGCGTGAGCTAGATTTCAATACTCAGCATACCTGCCGACCGACCGGCTAGTAGTTTTATTAGTTCCACAATGAGCGATTGCGCCTCCGGGGAGGGGAAATAAAAGAAAGATGGCGAGAAGAATGAAAGAAAGAAAATGTTCATTATATGAAGCAAAATAGCTGGTCATCATTAATGGTTCCAAAAGAGAGGAAATCGGGAGGTATCTGGTAGAAGGTCAAGTTGACGGGAGATGACTGAACTTCACTCGCGTTAACTAATTGAAAGACCAAGATATTGTGATATACTAACCAATGAGAAGACATAGCATTGTTCATCGTATTTGTCGATGGGTTGCGGGTTAAATAGGTCTGTGCGACCGCTGTATCTCGAGGCGATAACCGATATATCAATGACCCTGGAGGCCAGATGAGTCCAATCAAGACTATGAACTTTATCACATCCCTTGGTAACAATAAGCTTTTCCGAACGTCTCGTGACCCGAAGACTGCCGGATGTGGTCTCTTATCGCATGGACTAGGCGTAAGAGGCAAAATGCGGAGACCTCCGAAAAACCCTATTCCAGACCCAAGGCATTGTTAGTCAGTCAGGGTTTCGAATATAAGGAGAACATGGAGATCTCCGATGGTCGAGATTTCGTCTCATCCTTGATGATAACGAACTGATATGGCTTTCAGCATATAATCATTGAATTGATGGGCTGTTTGTCGGCTTTGCGGGTTGTCATGCTCTAATGCAGAATCATGATGCCTCTGTCACGCCGAAATTCCTCGATTGATTATGGCCCCCAATTACTCAGAGATGTCTGGGGTCTAACGGCGGTGGCTATTCTGATGGTAATTTTGAGGATCATTGCGAAATTAAGGATTGGGAAATTCGGAACGGATGATCTGCTCATGACATTTGCATTGGTCAGCTCAAACCTCCTGCTCGCAATTGAGATCCGAGTGGAAGAATCGGTTCTCACATTTCCCTAGTGACTTACCCTAACTCTTCTTTACCACCAGTGTCTGGCTTTGACTGGGTCAATCCTGCTTACCTTGGCTATACAATTTGGATTCGGTCAGCCGGCGTCCAATAATTACTCGGAGGTATCGAAGATAATAATGTACGACTACCTTTCGCAGACATTCAGTCTTGCGGGTGGGACACTCGGACGAATATCCTTCATTGTCTTCATTGTTGGGCTTCTGGTTCAGAGGATGTCGGAACGAATCGTTCTGTGGGTCCTGGCCGCTCTACAGGTGATCGTCAATGGCATGGTGATCATCATAATATTTGTTCAATGTCCTGGACATGCGTCCGCAATCTGGGATCATTCAGGCAAATCGAAATGCTGGAATCTTCACGTCCAAGAATACTATGGGTACTTCCAAGGAGGTGGGTCGAGCATATCTCCAGACATGATTGAATTGCCAGTACTAACTGCGAGGACTGCGAAACAGCTTTCAATGCCACGACGGACCTATACCTTGCCGTTTTTTCGACATACATTTTTTGGTACCTGAACTTGAAACTTCGTGTGAAGCTAGGCCTGGTGACTTTACTGGGCATGGGTATCTTGTTCGTCACAACATTTCCATTGATTCATGTAACGCATGCTAACTAATACTTGTTACAGTGCCATGGTCGCAGCCATCATAAAAACAGTCCAAACCCACGTCCTCGGAACCTCCGACAGTGACCCGACCATTGCTACCGTCAATTACGATCGGTGGCTGTATATCGAAACCTACCTTGTCATAATAACAGCTTCAATCCCATGCGTTCGGTCACTCTTCCGCTCGTCCAAAAGCCGAAAAATAAGTAGTGGGAATACTCATGAGCTCAGCTCCCGCCACGCAACTAATTCATCACATAATACGCGGGCGAGAAGGCGAGACTCCTCAATCGACGGAAAGAGAATCATTGATGCGTCCGACGACTATGCTAGTCATGATGATATCTCTAATAATCACTATGAAGCTCCTGAATCCAGACAGTCGAGAGAATCAGTGGTCATGTGTGTATGAAGATAATAATATTCTTAATTCCAATTTTACGATTTCACGTTTTCAAAATTCCCGCCCGGCTCTACTTGTATTTTTTTTTTAAATCCCTCCGAGTATTTCAAGCTGTAGAACTAGAAGGACTAATCCTTGAAGGGGGAACCGTTGTCAGGCCGGTTAAGACAAACTTTTGGTTTTGGTCCTTGGATCCCACTCCCCCTTGGTTGAGTTTTCGGGTCTCAAAATGCGGGTTCCGTCGTCCGCGCTTCAACGCGAGACAGGCAAGCCACCAAAAAATGCAGCTAACCCACGACAGCCATGAAAATGCAAAAAACAAGCTGCTCACGTCCAGATTTGAACTGAAGACCTCGGCATTACTAGTGCCGCGCTCTACCAACTGAGCTACGCGAGCTTGTTGATGAATTGTGGATTCATCCCTGCCAACATAATTGTGGGGACAAACTGAGAAGAGAATTCAGCTAACGTAAACACGGCAAATTATCTTTCACTCTTTCACTAATTGTGGAACTTTCGGCATTGTAAGTACGAAATCAGGCCTCACACTGAGGTGTTTCCAATGATATGTATTGTCTTAAAATAGGACGCTACCCAAAAATCTCGGGGAAAATAAACATCAAATCAGAACGAAAAAAAGAAAGGCCGAAGACGGTAAAAATATTATTCTCGTCCAGACGAACTACAGATCCATGGAATGCAGCATAACTACTACTGAGATTTATCAACTGATATTTCTAGCTTGACTGATACTATATTCAGGGTTCGTCTATGGTAATCCCAGCAATCAAGTGAGAATGAAAATGGAAAGAAAGCAGAAGCAAAAGAAATGCCCCTCTAGCGACGTTTTTTCATATTATATACCAACAGAGGGATTGGGAAGATCAATAGATGATGCCTAAGCAATTATTCTGTGTGGCTGATACCATGGATGGAGTCATTAAGGTCTTCCAAGGGGGTGGGCTGCTTAGAGCTCTCTTGACAGGGTGGGAGTCGGAGGACCAGGGTACTCGTCGAAGCATAAATTGTGTTAATTGCCGTGATCAAGATGCGAAAGTTTAGATATCCCACTCCCACGCCGACTCCGAGCTTCTGGATGGCTTATTTAGACTTTTGATCGTGGATGCCAATTGCTCGGCAGGATTGCCAGCTACCCGATCTCCAATGAGAACGCATTTTGACAACAGGGCTTTTGAAGCGACCGATTTCATCTGTCAATATAATATAAGACATTCATAGCGCCATAGCACTGCATCTTCTGCCTGTCGACAGCCCGAGCCACGTCGGCAATTGATATTCTTGCCGACTACGGCATTTGAAAAGTTAGGGTAGCATTAGTGGGTATATCGGCAGACGATCGACTTTGAAGTCGCTCTAAGCGAAGCAAACATCAAATTGCAACCAGTTTTTAGAATGAATTGTCGAAACAAGGATGCAGAAGTAGTGAGATGCCCAGACAGCGACATCCCCAGGTTTTAATGGCAGAAGATAACATACCGAGTGGGCCGACGGACAAATTTCTCCCCAGAATTCCATGAATCAAAGCGCACACTCTGAACCCGATCAGCCGAGAGGCGTGGAATGGCCCGTGCCATGCACGCCGAAGAAAAGCCAATTAGGTTGGGAGCCCTGAGGGACCTCATGCCATATGCTAGCTATTCTGGGCTGCCAAGAGGTTCGTCTTTCAGCCCTGACTGGACGGAAAAATGAAGTCCAGAGACCGGCGATTTCCCCACGACTTATCCCCGCGGCTTCTCCCCGCCCAATTTCCCCCATTCGGCCCCATATTCCCCCCAGTTTGGTGTGGCGTCCCCAGCCAAAACCTTGATCACTACGCATATTGGCAGGTCTGAACATGGCAAAAGTGCCACTAGATCTCTTCGATGCTTAGCATTAGCCGAAGCCGTCATCGGCTGGCCCACTGATACTACTGTACTAGTACCGTTGCAGAGGGCGAACCAGTGCCGAATATATAAGACCATCCCCAGAGGGGGTCGAGATGGGTTTCCTTTTTTTCTCCAGTTTATGAGGAGCTAGGTCGCCAGCTTGCTTACTCCCCACTAATTCCGCCCATATTCACCCATCTATCCATTCACCCACCCATACCAGTGAGATAATTCTCACACAGCCGCCATTATGGTGCAGCCTCGCTTCATGAAGAACTACCGGGTGTACATCCTCACCTCGGTGGCCTATATGGGCTCCCTACTTTTTGGTTTGTGTTAACCCTTCCAATTATGAAAAAAAAATATATCCCCTAACAATTGATTTTTATTCTAGGATATGACACGGGTGTCATGGGCTCGGTGCTCGCCCTGAGCAGCTTTAAGAAAGATTTCGGCTTACCAGACGGCAAGTCCGGTTTCGCTGACGAAAAGAACGCCTCGATTTCTTCAAACGTGGTCAGTCTGTTGACAGCAGGCTGTTTTTTCGGATCTATTTTTGCCGCATATATCAACGATCGCATTGGCCGTCGCTACTCCCTCATGATCTTCTCTATGGTTTTCTTGATTGGTGCAGCAGTCCAAGTTGGCTCCCACCACCAGATTGGCACAATCTACGCGGGCCGTGTCATTGCCGGTCTTGGTATTGGTGGAATGTCTAGTATTACTCCTGTCTTTGTTAGCGAGAATTGTCCTCCCGAACAGCGTGGTCGAATTGCTGGTCTCTTCCAGGAATTCTTGGTCATTGGTAGCACTTTCGCCTACTGGCTCGACTACGGAGTGGCTCTACGCATCCCCGAAGGCACTAGCCAATGGCGGATTCCCGTTGCAATCCAGCTCATCCCCGGTGGACTGATGCTGATCGGACTGTTCTTCCTTAAAGAGTCCCCCCGCTGGCTGATGAAGCAAGGCCGACAAGAGGAGGCACTCAAGTCTCTTGCCTACATCCGCAATGAGACTGAAGACAGCGAGGAAGTGCAACGGGAGATGGCCGAGATTCGTGCTGCGATTGATGAGGAGACTCTTGCCACAGAGGGCGTGACCTGGAAGGAATGTCTGCAGCCGAGCAACCGATACCGATTTATGATCGCATTTGTTATGATGTTCTGGCAGCAGTTCTCTGGCACAAACAGCATCGGATATTATGCTCCACAGATCTTCAACTCGGTCGGTATCAGCGCAACAAACACATCGCTGTTCGCGACCGGTATTTATGGAACCGTTAAGGTCATTGCCACAGCAATTTTCCTTCTCGTTGGAATTGACCGATGGGGAAGAAAATATAGTATGATGGGTGGTGCCGCTTGGATGGCGGTCATGATGTTTATCATCGGCGCTGTTCTGGCCACTCACCCCCCGGTCACAGGTGCTACTTCAGTCTCCTCTCCCTCAATTGCGATGGTTGCCATGATCTATCTTTATGTTATCGGCTACTCCTTCTCTTGGGGTCCCACTCCTTGGGTTTATCTCGGCGAGGTATGTATCCTACTATGCGGCCCGTTCGCTATATTTCACTGAATTCTTGACTAATTCTTATATAGATCTTCCCCACCCGCCTCCGCTCATATGGTGTCGGCCTCGGAGCTGCCACCCAGTGGCTCTTCAACTTCGTCATCACCGAGATCACCCCTCGCGCCATCAACTCCATTGGCTGGAAGACTTTCATCATGTTCGGATGCTTCTGCACTGGCATGGGCCTTTTCGTCACCTTCTTCCTGAAGGAGACCAAGGGCAAGACTCTGGAGGAAATGGACCTTGTATTTGGGACTGTCGATGAAATACAGAGACAAGCCGATGTGGAGGCGACTCTGCAGAAGCAGAACTTTGAACATGCTGAGCATCGTGACCCAGAGGAACGTCAGGGCTCCACTACCAAATAGACGGGCTTGAAACTGTCGATTCTAATGCTTCATGATGATTGTGTATTTGAGAGATTCTTAATAAACTCGAAGGCCAGAGGGAATCAGGTATTCCCCGGTGACGTGTGATAGAGAATTTGTATATAGTTACGCAGGAATACACTCTGTACGAAAGGAACTTCGATAAGTGCCCAGGTGTAATATGCATCTCAGGAGAGAGTCTAGTCAGGATTCTTATGTTTCCAAGATAGCTGTCGAAGTTTGTCCTCTAAGTCTGACCATAGATATTCAACCTTGGTTCCAAGATTAGTCTATCCACGAGTCAAAGGCGTAAAGCTTGGAAGAAATGCCTTGGTTTTATGCAGGAAATTCCAAGGTTGATTTATATATCGAACATATCAACGGTCCCGGTAGGCAGTGAGTTTAGGCTTATTCAAATCTTGAGTAAAGGGCCCCTGAACTAAGGCTTCAGAGACCATACTATAACTACTAGTACAGCCAACGTATCCCACTGGCATCCTCATTTCTACCTCCTACTATGACCATTCGCTGATTAGAAACACCCCAAGCGTCATTTCGAGGAATAACCTCAAGCGTAACACCAGTTCGAGCGCCTAGCTCTCTGGCCTGATCCCTCATTCTAGGGCACCACTCATCCTCACTTGCCCAGTCAAACAGCAGAACAATTTCTTGAAGTTTCGGCGTGCAGGCTCTCCAATCCTCCAACCATCTTTCAAGCAATTCTAAGATTTCGTGATCCTTCCATTGCCAATACCCGACATCCGCATCCCGTAAGTCGTACGTAAGAGTGACAAACTCGACATTCCTCGGCATCGGATCCTGCAAGCAAGTTGGAAATTCTTCTTCAATCCCGTCCATCCCACCCGGACCAGTCCCCACCAGAAATACCAATGGGATTTGGAGTTTCTTCAACTTGTACAGGTTATGTAATGCATGGGATGAGCCACGAAGTACCATCCAAGGAGGGTCTAGATCGTAACATGTAATGTCAGCAGTAGCTGAAATAGTCAGCTCAGTCAACGAATCTCGAACAAGGCAAATCGCATCAGCCATCTGATCAAGATAGATCTCTTTGCTATCAGCCACCTGTCGTGAACGCGGGTCGTCGTGGGGAGTAATAGGCGGATTAAGGCCTTTGTTGTGATAAAGTTGCCAGCGGAGGGTTTGAACATTTTGGGTGACTGAAAGAACTGAAGCCAAGTGCAGCTCCCGGATGCAGGTCAAATCGAGCGATGTAAGCGTTGACGGGCTAGGCTGAGTTGCTGTAGGCCAAGTCCACGTCCTCTCATTTTCGATCGAGAGTGACAAGCGCTGGATGTGCGGCAGATAGAAGAAGGGTAGGACGTCGGCGGTATTTTTAGAACGGTTCAGGTGGGCGTTTTGGTCGTCCTCGACATTCATCAGGAAGGCAACGTCTCGAAGGTTCTCAAAATTGGGGATCTTGTCATGAAGACTATGATGGTGTTGGAGATCTATTGTGGGCTCGCAGAGTCTTGAGTGGAGGACCAGGCCTATCAATTTACTCAACTGAGTGAACACAGGACCTATATAGATATATCGCAGATTCGAAGGTTGCGCTAGGAGGAGGGCGATAATGGCGTCGGTGCTACCATTCTCTAGTTCCTGTATCCACAGATCACAATATGGGGCTCCGGTGGCTCGGATGAATGAACTGAGTTCGTCCAGCTCAACTTCAGATACAGGAATTTTGGGTTTGATATTTCGCTGATACCCGATCAGAAAACGATCACCATCGAGGTGAATCCTTTTGAGATGAGAGGCCAGGTCAGGTCTCCTTATGATTGTTTGGAGGAAGCGAATGATCGGCGGAGGAAAGCAAACTTCTTCCCAGATGCATTGAAGGTTTGAATAGAGATATGGCTCAGCGGTTACACGCAGTTTGTGATTGACAAGAGATAGTAAACGATATTCGGTGGGTGATAGCAATTCGAATATCAACTTTAAGATCTCGACTGGGCAACTGTCCAAGCTGGGATATCCAGATACTTTTGCCATTGTCGGTTTCAATATGACAAGCTTTTTATCTGTATCGCTTAATGTCCTTTGAGTCTAACTGCCCTTGTGGGTAGGGGCCAAGGAAGCTGTGAGGGCGGGTGGCGACATTAGGGTAAACCAAGATAACCAAGGATTGCTGTGATTGAGTTCACGGCTAGCAGGCATTCCATGGACGAATCAGATGAAACTGGTTATCTAGTGCACCTGTGCATGCCTAGTGCCTAGTCCTGCAGTGGTTAAGTGTGTCAGTGTTAAATGTTGCCCCTGAACCCAGCGGCAAACGGCCCGTCCCCACCTTTTCCTTTCTTTTCTTTTCTTTCCACCTCATCTCCCCCACACCAACACATCTTTCCCTATATCACGCTTCATTCATAGCTACCATAGCCCAAAATCGAAGATTTGTTCATTGTTGTGTTGTCTAATATCCTATTGTTGCCTGCCATCTGCACTACCTACCTCCGCTTGAACTCCCGTTATGAATTGCCGGCGCAATGAACATCACCTCACCAGAGAAGCACCTCCAGCACTCCACCTCAGACCCTGAATCCCCCGTTTCTCCAATTTCTGACCCATCGGGTCCACACGGCAACAATCCGCACGATGCCTGGAACTCCATGCCAAAGCGCAAGCCCGTCCCAGTGCCGACGACAGCGACGGGCGCCGACTCACCCACCAAAGAAACAGAAAGCAAAACCAAATTAGCCGGGCTCGGGGCCACTTTCAGTGCTTTTCTGACCCTCAATTGGTATCGCGATGCCCCGCAAAGGCAAAAGCGCAAATATCTCATCATCGGCGCAGCCATAGCCGGCGTGCTTCTCCTTGCGCTGATTATAGGTCTTGCGGTGGGATTAACCGTGGGCAAAAAGTGAGCAGGCAATTCCCTCTGATCCCATATATACTAGTGACATGACACTGACCACTGCGACAGAAACTCGAGTTCAAGCTCAAATCTCGCTCTCCCAACTTCTCATGGCGGCCCATATAGCGGAGACCTCACATATTACAATCCAGGCCTTGGCTCGTGCGGTTACACAAACTCCGACACAGACCTCATCTGCGCGGTGTCGCATATCCTATTTGACGCGGCTTCGACGGGATCGAATCCGAATGAAAATCCACTATGCGGAATGAAGTTGAGACTTCGGCGCGATGGCGCGAGTGTGGACGTTAAGGTCGTCGATCGCTGCGTCGGTTGTAAAGAGACCGATCTCGATGTTACGGAGACTGTATTCAAGAAAGTGGCGGATGTTGTTCAAGGTCGAGTCTTGATGGAATGGGCGTGGCTTGAACAGGCGCCTATATCGGTCTCTTGAATGTGAAGCAGCTTTGCCCCTAACTCGGAATGATATTGTACATATTGAAGGGAAGGTCCTTCGAACAATAAATTAATGAATCATGTATATCTGAGGAATTGATTGATGAATGTGAAACAACGGCACCCAGACAGTTACTTTGCTGGACAAACATGCTAACTTTATTCGCTTGAGATGATTTAAATAGGTAGCGAAATGTTTCACCCATTCTCACGAGTTATGGTAGAACCGAGGGGAAATAAAAGCTGCTAGACAGAGCTGAGCCGGGTCAGGTGCCCCCAATCTCGTCGTCCGGAGATGTAAAAGATGGAAGATTATGTCGATTCATGGTTGCCATAGGGCACTCAAGGTAGAGAGACCTCCTTGAGCCACTCAATCACCAAGATCTCTGTGGGGTGCTGTTCAGCGTGCATGCCTCTTCAGCTCTCTGTCTCGCGACAAATCTGTCAACATTCCCCTGGGTCAATGGGGTACGTGATTTCTTCATCTCTGCACAAGCCGCTGGCGAAGGCACTAGCTTCGAGGAATCGCGTGGCGAACGAGGCACTTGCGGTCGGTCAAAGGTAGTATTAAACTCCCCTGAGGATTCACGAGGTGGAACTGGATTGACGGCAGTTCCCGGCCCACGAGCACCCGAGGTGATTTTCCAGGATTTCGAGATATCGAGATTAGGGACAGCTTTGGTCAGTTTGCCAAAGCCATCTTGACTGGTTATCATGTCAGTGATTTCATATTACTTTAGTGGGCAAAGGGTGGACTGGAAATACCTGATTCAACCTTGGAACCGGGCCGTTTTCTTGATCTCACGAAGTGGATGGTGCTGGAAAGGATTGTTAAGCTTGCAGATATCTCTGGGTAATTCAAAGGTGGGATGCCTGGCGAGGTTCAAGCTATCCATGGCCTGGTGGCCCCGAGGATGAATAGACCTGGTATGATTATACGGTATTTTATACCTAGAAGTGGAAGGCACTTAATGAGATTTTAAGACCGAGAACACCATTTTGGCGGACAATCATTTTTTCAATCATACTTAGATGTCATGGCTGTGTACAGGAGACTCGGGAGAAAAATGATAGTATCAAGAATGATGAACAGAGAAGGAGAGGTAGCTACACGGGTGAGGCATACAGTGGGTATACTTACTAGTCATGTCGAACTCCAAAGCCCTATTTCCTAGTAAGTTAGCAAACACTACTAAGTACCTTTGTTACTATAAATGGCCAGCAATGATCCCAGACAAGGCTTCCTTTTTCCCCAATAATAGATCATGGGTCACGATAATAATATTCTCCGATTTGGAACTGCATGCTCATGATAGAATACTAGTACGGACAAAGAAAGCCGAGCCTGTAAGTGAAACCAAAACTAAGAGCCTACCTCTCGCCATGAACTGTGCACGCTTGTTAACTAGTCGATGTGAAAACAGTAACTGAAAAGGCTGAAAAAGGTCACGAAGCAAAAAGCAACAAGGACAAAGCAAAGAAGCAGAAATCGATAGAATACCTTGTTGCCGAAAGCTCCGATTCCACACGCGAAAAAAAGGCCGAGTCGAATGATGAAGCGAGGGAAGTATGGAAGAATTAATCAACTATATTGTCTTGCAGGTCAACGAAGAACTGCTTCAGG
Organism: Penicillium pancosmium; assembly: GCA_031761475.1. Lineage (NCBI taxonomy): Eukaryota > Fungi > Ascomycota > Eurotiomycetes > Eurotiales > Aspergillaceae > Penicillium > Penicillium pancosmium. Next base: position 19,284 of record JAVMSB010000162.1, on the reverse strand, counting down.
ATATCCCATAATCTTGGCATCAGGAAAATCGCGGGTTGCCGTAGGCCTCCATCCTCTCAAGCCAATCTGCCACCTTCATATCCGAGGCACGTTGATTCGGTGTGTAGGCCTCTTCGACTTGCTGTTCCAGAGGAGTCTCGACCACCGTTAATCATCTTCAGCCTGGCAATTTCTGACTTTCCCCAGTTATGAAGATTTCGAATCCCCTGAATGAATGTGTCAGGGGCCATTTTGACTGATTGCTATGGACAGGAACTCAGAAGCATGGAAGTGGTGGATGGATGATAATGACCAGAACTTTTGAATATGTAAGGAAAGAGCGCGGCCCCGGGGTAACAACGGGAGGCGATGCAGAATGCCCGAGGCGGCTCTGCGATGCCGCAACAACTTGCCCAACTATACTGTACACAACCCCATACTACTTTGGTGGCCAAGGGCCGGAGTGAAAATAATTTCCACGCTATTAAGTGTCAAATCTTTGGTGCTTCGGTAAACAAAACAGAACTAGGTATCTTGGGTTCTTAGAACCTCAGATTCGAGCAGAAGCAGAAACTTTGTAAAGGAGACCAGCCTTTTTTTTGCCAGTTCAAATCATGACTTGAATGGAGATGGGAAGAATTAACAGTCGTAGGTACTTTCTCCAATTCCTAGGTCCTGAAGTAATTTGGATGTCCGGCGATCATATAAGCCGGATATAATTATAGTTACAATAGCCAAGAATCAGATACTCCGGTGAGGGTCGGACCGGGCGTATTAGTAGGGTCTAGCATAACGAGATTCCATAATCGTGAACACTATTTTGGCGGATAATGAATTCTTAATAGAACTAAGTAGTTGTAACTACTAGGGGAAATACAGGATAAATTGTTATGAAGAATAATGAATGAGAAAGGATAAAAGGCTACGTTGGTGAGGCATAACTATTCACTAGTACTGGGTGTACTTACTACCCTAGTAGTCATGCGAAACTTGAAAGCCCTAGAAAGCCCTACTAGTAGCAAACACTAAGTACCTTTGTTTTAGATGGCTAGAATACTAGTATTTGGAACAGCATGGTCATAATAGAATAATGATAATTTGAACTGCAATCTGATGATAGGATAATAATAATTTGAAGTGCATACAAAAGCAAAGTGAGAACAGGAAATCAAAGAAAGCAACAGCAATTCAGAGACCCATCTTTCCCCATAAACTCCGTACGCTAACTAAGCAACACATCAACAGATGAAACAAAGCAGATAAATGCCAGAACGAAAGAAACAAGAGCGTCGAAGCGAAGCGAGACCACAGAAAAGCAATGGAAACAACAGAAAGTTTCAACAGACCCGACTCTCATCATAGACCCTACTCATCCCTCAGTCAACTCAATACCGGTAGAGGTATGAATCAAGAAACATGAAGATCTCAATCAACCATATTGGCTTCGAAGTCAACCCAGATCTGATCAAACACTTTGTCCCTATCATCTGCAGGAGTGTTCATTGGAACATCGGCATGAGACCACTTCTTGTTAGGGTCCTTGTTGGCCAACCCCTTGAGTGTGACGTCCTCAGCGCCTTTGCAGATTTGCAAGTGGAGGCGCCTGTGTGGCTTGCCGCCAATCATGATCTCTTCGCCATTGGTCACTCGAACGCCGATTGCTTCTTCGGTTTTTTTATGGACGCTGGGTGTAGCCCGAGAGCCAGGATTTCCGTTACCACCGACAATCATGGTCACTTTAGAATCTCGCGCCTTGGTATGGCTTCGCAGCAGTCCAAGGCCTCGAGACACTGCACGAGGGGCCATTTTGACTGATTATGTTAGTTATCTCGTAGTTCAAAGAGGACAGAGCAGATTAGACTTGGTTGAATGGCAGTGTTGCTTGAAATTTGGAGAAAGATGGATGAAGTATGTTGAGATCCTTTAGAAGAGACTTGTGTGCACGATTGAAGTTGTATCGAGGAGATTGCTGAATTTGTCGGTTCGGAGTCCTAAATTATATGATTCCAGAAAGGGCTACCTAATATTTTGCGGACACATTTAGATATCCAGGCAACCTCAATGCCTGGGGCTGATACGCCTGGGTAGACATCAAGTAGAAAAGCAATTGACTACTCGGGTAGGTGCCTGCGTGTTTGGGACGGGAGACAATATTGACCCACGTACTGAAGTAGGCATCGATTGTTGGAGAGGACAAGAAGATTTTATTATTGAGATCACCATATTTGGACACAATCAATGCTTTCAATTATACGCAGGCGTGGCTATGTAGGCAAGAAGGTCGCTGGAATCATGATGAATAAAGAGGGAGAGAAGCCTGCTAGGTAGGTGAGTGTATTAGTCCAATGCGTAGTGAAACAATAAGATTCGGACAATCGATTTATCAATAACTAGTGTGGACCTAGAAGTCTACTGCGGGAGAATTAAAACCAGGCCTTTCAAGTTGGTCATATTGAGCGTGATATTTTAAACTTAGTTTCTCTTCTAATTGTCAAACGGCCAGCAATGATCCCAGACACGCCGCTCATCGTCAGAGCAACCTAATTGAGCCATCAACTCTTCTTTCTTCTGTCTCAGAAGTGCTTTTGCAGCATCATAGTTTTCAAGACGGACCAAGCCCTTTTCCGGGCACAGATTACCGAGTGACTGTTTCAAACTCCTCATCAGCTCCATTCCTTGATCTGCGTCTTCGGCATCTCGATCTATGGTGCTGACCTCCTCAGAAGAAAAGTGAAATGGAAACGATGGATTCCCAGCTGCTTGAACACCTGGAAGATTTGACCATTCAGCCTCTAGCTCCTTGACGCACCATTGATACATTGCTTCACCATCCTCCGCAAGTTTCTGGCTGAGTAACATCATGTCAAACGATTTTGTTTCCGTAAATTCCGTTGCATCATGAAGGACACGAGTATCACGGTAGGTAAGCATTTTGTAGTAAGCGGCCAGTTCCATGCGATAGTGGAGATCCTTTGCTTCCTTCTGGGCTTCTGGCGACATTTCGCTGAGATTCTCTGGCAACTTTGGCCGTTCACGAAGTTTGAGAGATGGGCCGTCGTAGTCCAAGAAAAACGGTTTCTGGGTGTGGTCAAAAAGAGGGCGAAGATCGACGGATTGCCAGTCAATGATACTCAATATTTCCCACGGATTTTGGGGGTTGACAAAGATGTTATCAACATGAAGATCGTTGTGCCAAAGGAAGGACGAGGAGATCGACGGGTCAGTCGGTAAAAGATGATTGATCAGCTGAAGATAGTAATTCAACGCGGCCAGTTTCTTAGGTCGAGATCTAGTGTATGTGCGGGGGCCGTAAAGACCCATAACCGGCAGAGGAAGTTCGGCCATTTGCTGTACGCAAGAGATTTCTCGATACCCGATTGCCCGCTTGTATTGCTCAACTGTATCCCCTAGAACCGTTTCGTCAGCGTCGGTCAATTTAGAATTAATTTCGACTTACATGGGCCACGATCGAATGACACATTTAGTCTTCCATCATCAAGTAGATATCGGCCGTTAGAGGGCCCAACGGCGAAGCGAGGTTCTTCTATCTGGGAACCGTCCCGTCTCGTGAGAAGGCATGGTTTCGGGCGATCAAGATCGGACGCGTAGTACAGAGATCCGTACTGAGAAAAGGTAGTAGATGCCCAGGTATTTTGAATCTTCCCAATGCTCATTATAAGTTTGCATTTGGCTTCGATGCCCATCGTATCCCATACAATAGAAAGTGGTATCCCTGGGGCGAATTCCATGAGGATAAACTCCGCACCGACGGGGTTCTCATTTGCCCTGGAGCTCCAAGCAAGGACTTTTGGTACTGGGGTACCAAGAAAATTTCTAGCCTGGGAGTAAAAGATGGGTAAGTATATGAATGAGTTCAAAATGTAAGTCAAGAATCTTACAAAATCCATCGTGGCCACTTCACTTGCCGTAGTGAAATGCGGCAGGCCTGCACTTAGGTTGGGCACTTTACCAATGACGTGTGTGCCATCATCCATGGTAAAAAGGAACGGCTTATTGTACAAGCCTTGGCCAAAATTCTCGACATCGACGCATTTCGCTGCACCGACAGACTGCGCAGCCAGCTTGGCCAGTTCGTTCATATCGAAAGGAACATGTCGCATTCCCATTTCATACTCCTCATTGCACACCCATCTAGCACCTCCTGTGAAATCGAAGAACTCGGAATGAGAATTCCAATCAGTTGGAGGCGAAGAGCTGCTGCTAGCTCTTCTCGACATAGAGAAGAGACCCGGCAGTTTCTTTGCAATTCCTGATCTGGTGAAAAGGCGGCACACCATGGTTAATTGATACGACTTTCGAGTACCGAGATCAAACAAGACAGAAGCAACGAAATAGTTGTACCGAAGTTGGAGGGAATTAGAGAGGAGGAGAGGACTTGGGGTGAACTAGTCAATGTTTAGTGAACCATCTAGTTACTCCAAGGAAGGATGCCTTGGTGCCTGAGGCAACCACAACTCAGCTGACTCATCCATGTCAAGGACAAAAGGTCGCATCATACTAGTAGTATGGTGCTTGATGGATGTGTGTACATAAATTAATTGGCATCAAATAGTCCTCCGTTATATCTGTATTTTCTCCTTCAAGTTTCTCGTTCAAGGAAATTTGAACGAATTGAGTTCTGTTAGTATACTACTAGTGCTGTGGGTACGGTGACTAGTATCCCGTCAACGCAGCGCCGATATATCGGCCCTTCTATTCACTGAGTCATTCCTATAATATAGTCATACTACTAACTTCCTAGGCTTATAAAGAGAGAAGCGATTCTTCCAGATTCTTTCTTCATTCTGCTATTTTAAAATATTTACTACCCCATCTTATCCACCCAATTGACGGTGACTCACTCACAAGGCTGTATGTAGTACGACCGAGCTTCCGCTTTCACTCCGATTCCCCGCCGAACCCCCACCAACTTTTGCTTCTCGACTCTCTGTCTTCCACTCCAGCACACCACAACAATGGCTTCACGAACATCACCATTCGACCTGTCGAAATGCGCAAGGCCCAATATATTGCAATTACAGCCCTACCGATGCGCCAGAGAGTATGTCACCCACCCCACCGCAAGACGCCGCATCCCCGCTAATGAGTCAGTGACTACAAAGACGATGGGACGAATGTCCTCCTCGACGCCAATGAGAATGCCTACGGTCCTGGATTGGCCTTGAACAATGAAGGTGCTTTGCAGGCGTCCGAAACAGGCAATGCGACAGGCGCCTCCAAGCCCGAAATCGACTTCCTGGGCTTGAACCGATACCCCGATCCGTGAGTGAACATCCCGCTTCTACACGGAGACGTGCTTGACAGGTTACTCTAACACAATGCCGGTCCATGCAGTCACCAAATCGAACTCAAGCAGCTCTTTTGCAACCTCCGTAATACCCACCACCACACACCCAAGACCCTCAAGCCTGAGAACCTGTTCGTCGGCGTCGGATCAGACGAGGCGATCGACGCGCTCCTCCGATGCTTCTGCGTCCCCGGAAAGGACAAGATCCTCACCTGCCCACCAACATACGGAATGTACAGCGTGAGCGCACAGGTCAATGACGTCGAGATCGTCAAGGTGCCTCTAGACTCCACAAACGGCTTCCACCTCCAGCCCGAGAAGGTCAACGAGGCGCTCGCAGCAGACGCCTCCATCAAACTGGCCTACATCTGCTCACCGGGTAACCCAACCGCAAATCTCATCCGCAAAGAAGATATCCGCAAGGTGCTAGAACACCCAACATGGAATGGCGTCGTAGTAGTCGACGAGGCATACATCGACTTTGCCGAAGAAGGATCCAGCTTAGCCGAGTGGGTGACCGAGTGGCCGAACCTAGTCGTGATGCAAACACTCAGCAAGGCCTTTGGACTGGCGGGTATCCGACTCGGCGTTGCTTATAGCAGTCCCGAGATTACGCGATTGTTGAACAGCCTGAAGGCGCCTTACAATATTTCCAGCCCCACCAGTGCTCTCGCCTCCGCCGCCCTGACAGCTCCCAATATGGCCGTGATGCGCCGTTTCCGCGAGCAGATCGTCGCTCAGCGGAACCGGCTGATCAGCGAGCTACCGCAGATCCCCGGCGTAGGCCGATTCCTCGGTGGCTACGATGCGAATTTCCTACTGGTGGAGATTTTGGATGCTGAGGGGCGTCCAAGTAATGTTGCTGCGCTGGCGACGTATGAGGCGATGGCAGAGAAGCGTGGAGTGGTGGTGCGGTTCCGTGGTAAGGAATATGGATGTGAGGGTTGTCTGCGTATCACCGTTGGTACGGAAGCCGAGGTTACCAAGTTCCTACAGGAGCTCCGAGTGGTTCTGACCGGGGTTCGTGCCGGGACTGGCGTTCAGTCGCTTCGTGACGAGGAGAAGCGGGAAGATGCGGCGGCTGCGGTGGTCGCCTAGGGACATGGATACTTATGGAATTGGAAATAGGAGATCCTAGGATTCGTGATCATGGGATGGTTAAGGTAATTTTCGGTAGGGTCACTCTTATGGAGATAAAAGATAGATATTGGAATAGAACAGGGCCCTTGATGCCATTGCCCCCATCCCATGTGCCTGGTATGGCATGATATGCTATGCTAAGTAGCGTAAGATATAGCCTACTGCTAGTATTACAATAATAAATACAGTATTGTAAATAGTGATTGGGAACTCCTAGTATACTCCGTACAGTGTATACCGCAGTACGGAGTACCCAGGAGGGAAAGGACCCACGTGCGAGAACTGCGAGAGCCTCCCATGCAAGCAGCCATCTTCCCAGTCCAACTTCAATCCAACCTCCACTCCACTTAATATCGACGACCACTCCTCCTCCCAAGGGTTCGCCCTTAATCACGAGTTCATCTCGACCACTCGCCATCACTGGCCAGTACGGTGGCCCCCTGATTGCTCGGCGGCTCTGATTCGATAACACCTTCAAATCCCCCGCAAGCGAGGCCAAAGCTCCCGGACTCCGGTGGCCCGCCCCAGTCACCGCTGCTCGAATGATGTGCGATACATCGATACGGTCTATCGCTTTTTCAACCGAAGCGTCAGCATTGGTGCAAGAGTGAGCTCCTGGCACCTGCCAGATGGCAATGGTGATTGCTGACGCCAGCGGGTCCAACATGCACGCCCCGTCGATAAACCCGTGGATTATCACTGGCCCTGCTCCAAAGTTGGGGTCCGCCGTTATCACTGAGCTTTTCTGACTTTCGGATCCTTGTTCACCCATGGTGTGGCTCTTATGTGGCCCTCCGAGACCGACCGATGGCTTGAATTTGCTTTTACCAAGGATTCCCCTTCATCCCCCCTCTCCGGGTTTCCCTGTCGTGATATTTTGAACACTATACAAGCTCTCTCAACCACCATTTGACCCTTCATCTTGAGGGGAACTTACTACGAGTACTATTGTGATTGTGAATCCTACGATCGCTAGCGGCGACCCTCCCCTCTGATCGCCCCGAGGACCCTCTTTTCGACCCTCCCCCACACGGCTTGTCTCACGTGCGACATGTAAATCGCGCGCTCCAGCATCGCCAGCCTCCTGGGAGATTTGGTTATTTTTCAACGGTTTTACCCTCCTATTTGGAGAAGGCCCTCTCCGGGCCTATGGCAACAAATATGACGGCCTCGCAAGGCCTTCACCCCCAGATCCCACCACAGTATGAGACGCGCGACCAAATAAACCCTACCTTGATGATGAGTTGGTGGGCCACGGCGTTCTCACTAGCCATAATTATCGTCCGCCTCTGTGGTCGGTATGTCCGCATTGAGAGATTCTTCCCTGAAGACAAGGTCATGATGATTAGTGTGTTCCCATTAACCATTCGCATGGTCCTTATCCATTTCGTCCTTATCTGGGGCACCAACAACACCCAGCTCGGACAGGTGACGACGGATGAAATAGCGAGGAGGGAAATGGGAAGCAAATTGGTTCTGGCGGCTCGGATCTTCTATGCTATATTGTGAGACAACTCTTCTCAATGGATCAATGGCTCTGTGGTATAACTTTACTGACCACATCGATAGTATCTGGACGGCCAAACTTACCGTCTGCGAATTCCTCAAACGCGTCACGGGAATCGTCACGCGCCGCTCCATCTCTATCTTCCTGCGTTTCATCCATTTCTTCCTTATATCAACACTGGTCGCTGTCATAATTGCGACGCTAGCCGAATGCCAGCCCTTCGACCATTACTGGCAGGTTATCCCAGACCCGGGACCTAGTTGTCGGAGTGGATATGCCAACCTCATCACGATGGGTACTTGCGATGTCATCACCGATCTACTTTTAATCGCCTTCCCTGTCCCGATCATCCTCATGGCCCAAATCTCACTCAAACGCAAACTTGCCCTCACCATTCTATTCTGTCTGTCTTTGATCCTAATCGCTATCACCTGTTATCGGGTTCCGTCGGTTATTGAACACTCTGGCTCGCAGCAATACCGCTCCCTGATTGCATCATTTGAAATCCTTGCCGCTACAGCAGTCTCGAACATGGTTGTCATCGGTTCCTTCGTTCGAGATAGCGGTGTCAAGAAACTCAAGTACAAACGCGACCAAGGCTCTGCATCCGTCACCGAAAGCATGGACAACAGCACCATTCGGCGCAATACTGTCATGCAGTCCCATTGGGGGAGTGACTCCGATCTCGCCACCGGCATGGGAATCAAACTTGATCCCAAACTATACTCCTCCACACCCGCAAGCACTGTACCGGTCCCTGCTCCTTCCGTGCCACTTCTGGTTGCCCGCACCGGCTCCATAGACCCAGCCTGGTCCTTCAACCAAGGCCGCTCATCGGACGACCAGGCCTCGAGTCCAGATAGCCTTGACATCAAGGTTAGTCCACGCGAGTATATACAAACAAACCAATCACCACGAGAAAGAGCAACTACCTCATCATCAAACCTCTCATCCCGTCGTGTCTCTTTCTTCGATGTCGGCGGTCTCCTCAGCCAAGAAGAACCTCAAGTCCAGCCTATCCCTCGTTCCTTCAGCGTCGTTCCATCTCATCCCTCCCCAAACAATCAGGAACCGCGAAGGAATCGACGCGGGAGTCGAGCTTTCCTCGAAGATCTCGGTGTTCTACCTCGCCCGACTCTATCCACTTCACAGAGAGCATATACATCGCCAGCTGCATCGGATACTGTATCACACACTCTTCCATCTTACCGAGTTTCGCCCGTCGTCTCCCTTGATGTTGATGTTGAACTTCAAGATGTTGGGGGCCTCTTGTCTAGGAATAGGGCGCCCCATTCTTGACGTATATTATTTGCATATTCCCACACACGATCGATGAACTACATCAGTTGGTTCATTATACATGCCCTATTTTTGATTGACTGCGTTTTGATTCTTTGTTTGATCTTGGATTCCTGTTGGATTCTTTCTTTTCCCATACCCCCCATACCCCCATACCCTATTTGCGTTGGTGTTTTTGTCTATTTTTGTCCTGTATATCCCCCACAATTTGTTTAGCGCTGGCGTCGGAGGTGTTCATACTTTCTATCTACCCGTATCTATTTATCTGTCTATGCAGGCGCGAAGGCGAAGCAGAACTCTTTGCTCTCCTGATCGATCGATTGATTTTGTACACCAACTCTTACTTATCAACTACAACGAAGTCACGAGACCAAATGCATAGCAATAAGAACTAAACTTGAAATATCGACATTCAATGTATTCATCTAGCTGAAGTAGCAAAACACGGGGATAGAGATTACTATGTGAAGTAAAGAAAAAAAAAGAAACAGTTCACATAATCAGATCAGAACAACCAGTTCCCCCGCCGCCTCACCCCCGCGTGAATGTTGGAGAAACTTCGCCTATACGCCGTGCTGCCCATAATACAACAAGGGGGAACCAACTTTTTTTGTTTTGCATGTTTGATGAGCAGAAAGAGAACTCCGTGTCCGATCCTGCGGCCCTTTCCCGGTACGGAGGTGCTTTGTTGTGTTTGTTTGCGATTGTGATTGTGCTTGCGGTCGTTCGTTGGGCTGGGTTGAGTTGAGCTTGGCGAGCGAGGGAAGGACCGTATTGGAAAGGACTTGATGCGCAGATGGGTATGGTGTGGTATGGTATGGTATGGACTCCACCGCCCACCTCTATTGAGGTCCATCGTGGGGCCAGAGGAGAGAAGGATAAACGGAGGACAGAGAGGGGAAAAAAGAATAGACAGACAGACCAATGCTCTCCCGGCTTGGGGCCGGAAAATCCCATCGGTCTGTATCAATCGAATCCCCTCCCTTAGATAACCCAGCGATAACTGGCATACCGACCAGCAGTTTCAGACTTGCGAATAATCTTCACAACCTGTCCACGTCGCAGACCAAGATACCTAGAAACAGGATCGGAGACCTGCATACGCGGAAGCTGAGACTCCTTCAGACGATAGCGCTCCAGCAGACGCGCCTTCTCCTCAGGACTGAGAAGGACGTGCTTGGGGACCAGCTCGTGGCGCGTAATGTTGACCAGCAGATCCTGCTCCTGGAAGTGCTCGCAGATGTGGTTGGGGAGACTGGAGAGCAGACGGACGGCGGAGGGCGAGATCGGGGTTTGCGTGATGAAGATTCCGGTATGATAGTTGCTTTCGCCGACGATGTGGTTGAAGGCGCGCACTTGCTTGGTTCCGACGCCGGAGGCGTCCGGGCAGAAGTCGACGTAGACTGTGCCGCAGTCGGGTGTGGGGTTTGGGTTCGACTTGGTTTTGAGTGTGTATTTCATTTCCATGATTTTGGTGGGGCGGGCTTGGATTTTCATCTTGTTGCGGCTGTGGTGGTGTTAGTTTTGGAGGTTCTTTTTTTCTTTGCTGGATTGTTTCCAAGGCCTTCTACTGCTGCGAAACTGCGATTGGAGAACGAAAAAAGCTCCCAGCCCGCATCTCACAGCATTTCTAGCCAGAACAAGTGTATGAGTGCATATCTAGGACGTGGGAAGTGCGTACTCGGGATATCCCATGGGGTCTGAGTATTTCTGGCGGAATTCGTCTAGTGAAATCGCGAGCTCGTCGTCGGAGACTTCGTAGCCCTATTGCAACGGGAAACAATATGTTAGTCTACCATTCGGGTGCTTTCTCATTTATGCGAAAGCAATCAAGGCATTGTGTCCAGGTGCGATTGCCAAACTCACTCGGTCTGCGAGCATCTCATAGACGGTCCGGAAGGTGCGCCAAAGCCGAGTGGTTTCCTTCTCAGCCTCTTGGCTGTGCGCAGACACGTCTCCGTCCATGATTGTGGGATGCAGCTGCTCAAGAGAAAGAAAGGAAGGAAGTGCTTGCGTCGAGCAGTGCAAGTTGTAACCAATGTCAAAGCAAAAGTGAAGGTGAAGTGAGGTCGAATCGAAAAATCGGCGGGAACTTTCTGCCGCGAAAGCGGAGAAACCAACGGAACCGTTGGATTTCCACTCAACTTGAACTTGTCAAGACGGCGACTCCGACTCTCCTCCTTTTTCCCCCTCGTGGGTTTCTTCAATTCTCTTGATTCTTTTCTCTCTGTCTCTACTTCCCACTTTCTCTCTTTTTGAATTGTTCCTTGTTCTCTGTTCGCAATGGCTTCCCCTGCCCCCGTGGCGGTTAAGCCCACCAAGCCCGATGAGGAGGCCTACAAGATTAGCCTCGCTCAGGCCGAGAAGGAGCACACTGCTGCCCAGGAGAAGCTGGTATGATCCATTGTTTCCTTTCCTCTTGTCTGATTTGGGGGGAACAGTGCATTGCATTGCGTCCCGCCAATCTGTCCCCTCCCGAGGCGATCGCTGCGACTCCACTGCTTTTTCCACGTCTTGTGTCCATAACTAACCACGTGCGCAAATAGAACCAAATCAAGTCCAAGTTGGACAATGCCAAGCCCAACAACCAGGACTCACCAACCGTCAAGAAGCAGCAGGAACTCCGCGCCGAGCTGTCTACCATTCGCCAAAAGCAGTCCGGCTTCAAGTCCTCCCGCTCCAGCACCCAGGAGAAGATCAATGCCATCGAATCCACCCTCAAGGCCCGCATTGCGGAGCAGAACAACTCCCGCGGCAAGATGGCCTTCAAGAACGTCGATGAGATCGACCGTGAGATCGCCAAGCTCGAGAAGCAGGTCGACTCTGGTACCCTCCGTCTGGTCGACGAGCGCAAGGCTCTGGGCGACATCTCCAACATGCGCAAGCAGCGCAAGGGCTTCGCCGGTCTGGAAGAGGCCCAGAAGGGCATCGATGACCTGAAGGCTCAAATCTCTGCCCTGCGCAAGACCCTCGACAACCCCGAGGCCAAGGCTCTCAGCGACAAGTACTCCGAGATTCAAAAGGAGCTCGACACCATCAAGGCCGAGCAGGACGGCGTCTACAAGAACCTCAACTCGCTCCGTGACGAGCGCACTAAGCTCCGTAACGACCAACAGGCCAAGTACGTTGCCATCAAGGAGATCAAGGATGCCTACTTCAAGGCCCGTCGTGCCTACAAGGAGTATGAGGATGAGGCTTGGCGCCAGCGCCGTGAGCGCCAGAAGGTCGAGCGCGACGCTTTCGAGCGCGAGAAGCGCAAGAAGGTTGCTGATAAGAAGCTCGAGGAGGCTTCTGCTCTTGCCTACGCTGATGAGATCCTGACTGCTCAGGGTCTGATCCGTCACTTTGACCCCGCCTTTGACTTTGCTTCTCTGGGTCTTGATGACAAGAAGGTTGAGGGAAGCAACTTCCGTGCCGGTGTTGGCCGTACCGTTGATGACTCTGCCCTGAAGGGCATGAAGGTCGTCCGCAAGGACGAGGAGGAGGACTACTTCGCTGGTACCGGTGGCAAGAAGGGCAAGAAGGGCAAGAAGGGTGGTGCTGCCGCTGGTGGTGCCGAGGCCGCTGGCAAGTTCAACATGAACGTTGGTGTCATTGAGGACTTCGCCAAGGTCAAGATCGACCCTCCCATGAACCAGGCCGCTGTCCCTGCTTCCGTTGAGCAGCTGGCTGCCAAGATTACTGAGTGGAAGAAGAACCAGGCCAGCAAGACTGAGGAGGTGAGTAATATGTCGCGCCCAGGCGTCTCCGTCATCCGATGTTTGGAATATTTACTAACAACCCACACAGAACATCAAGAAGGCCAAGGAGGAGATTGCCCGCCTGGAGGAGGAGGAGGCCAAGATCGAGGCCAACGGCCGTGCCACTGACGCCGCGAAGAAGCCGGCGCAGGCCAACGGTGCCCCCACCGCCGATGCCGAGCTGGCCCAGGAGCAGGATGGTGCTGCTGATGCGGCTGATGAGCTGAAGAAGGCTTCGCTGGAGGATAAGGAATAAGTATTTCTTTTCTTTTAATTTTGGGGTTATTCAAAGTGTTTCAAAGTGTCGATGAGTGAAGTTGAGTGAAATGTGCATTTCTCTTGCATTTTCCTACGTACATCTGAGCAGTCTAGCATTTGTCTAGCATTCTTATTGGTTTGATTTTTATCTTGGCTCGTGTGCATTATAATTTGCGTTCAAGTTTATATATGGACAGTGTTACCAAAAGTCCGAATCGATACCTCCTTGCTGGTGAGATCTTTGTATATTCCGCTGCATGTAAAGATAACCTTCAAGTTACTAGTAGTACTAAAGTCAAGCACCTGCACCTCTTGCCAGGAGCCTTCCTATAGCTTCCCCAAGGCCATCTTCTGGCGGTATTAACCTCCCGGACTTGGAATCTATATCCCTAATTTCCCCACTCCGAGTCAGTTCCACTTCCTGTAAGACCGTCTATCATTGAGGATTCATTCTTCATTCTCGCTGTGATACTCTAGCCTGTGACATCATGCCTTGAACACAAGGCGTCATAATTCGGCATATGATATAAAACCTCAGATACGAATAGTAGCTACATCCAGTCAGAATACTACAGACTACACATGATCGGTCCCACCCACACATCAACAATATAAACAAAAAGTAGTATCTCTGCGCAGAACAAAACTGCTTTCCAGTCATCTTCCAATTGTATATGTAATATCAATTATTTTCACTGAAATATCACGAACTCGATCAATTCCTTCTCTGTCACAACAGCTTCCATTGATACCAGTACTTTGTATGCTTCGTAAAAGGTCTTCGACCATCTAAGCATGGTCCAAAGCGGACGGGCTCTCACCAACGTCAATAGTGTAGACATAAATAGGCTTATGAATGGTAATACTCTTATTTCCAGGCTGGACAAAACGATCACCATGATTCAACTGAGATGCGCACATCCATAGGCGTTGCTGATGGTCAAGCCACATAGCATCGATCCACAAAAGTCTTCGATCACGCACGAGTAAAGTATTGCCCCCGTCAGGCGCAAGGATGCGAATTTCTTGCCGGTCGCCATCGCTATAGTAGATACTGCCACTGGAGGCGATGGCAGTTCCTCCAGTACTTGGAGTTGCGGGGGAATGGCTCGACGTGCTCAGGTACCTTCTCTACAAAGCTGCTGTCATGCAGTGCTTTGTGAAGATACTTGGTCTCAATGCGTGACATGTTGCCACTTCCCGGTTGGTAGTAGAACCACTTCCCATCAGGTGAAACTTCAAGTTGATCTGCGTGGATATACTCAAATTCGCCTGTAGATGAATCACGTAGCAGGTGACCATCAGCCGACAGCGGAATTTGAGCAACAACAGAAGAGTGGCGCTTAAGGACCATCCGTGCATGTCCATTTTCCAGATTGAGAACAATAATAGAGCCAATTGTATATTGATCAGCTTCTCAGGATTCGAGCCAATAATCTAAAAATACACTTTTGAGTAAAGATGCTTTGAATCGATGATTATTCGTATACTAGTAGTTGGTCATAGACGAGGAATCCAGTAATTTGACTGTGGGGCTCTGCTTCAAAAACCCTCAATTGCTCGATTGTATGGATGGCCCTGTCCTTGGCTGTCGATCTCTACCATTCTTGAAGCTCTGGATGTTTGAGGGTCTTCTCTCTAGAAACTATCAATTTTTGACCAACACTCTATATGGGACTTTAACCAGGATGGTCTTTATTTCCCTCGGCCCTGATATCACTAATTTTGACTTCCCGTGTGGCGCGAAACAGCTGTCTCGCTAAGTGGCCCAAGTAAATGTCTAACTTCTCAACGTACAAATACAACATATTAACGGAACCAAATAGAGAAAGCTGTAACACCATGCGTTGTGACTTCAATCGCCAGTTCAATTATAAAAGGAAAATAAAGCGCGAGTAATAGAGCGCTAAATGCAAGGGCTTCGGTGTTGTAAACACAGTATCCGTAACGTTTCATTGTGAAGTTCAATTTTATATGCCACTGTATTGAATTTTGCTTTTGAAACTCTTTTCGTATCATATTTCCATACTAGAAAAATAATTATATTCCCACGGTGAGTCTCGGCGCTCCGGTATAAACACGTGGGCTTCGAATTACCATAAGTGGAAGAAGTTCTTACCATCCCTTGGGCCAGTCATCCATTCCATAGACCCCAGACCCCAAAAATTCACAGCAGAGCGTCCTGGGGATTGCTCAGCTGATGAGCCGAGACCTTAGGTTACCCACCATTCCTCCTTTCCTACAAGCTCAGAATGAATTATTGCCTACGAGCTGTGGAGCAAACAGATTTTCGTTTCCGCCGGGGATCACGTATTTGCTAAATCCATCGTGCGGCCCTTCCGGAATAAGTTGAATGGCTTCTCTGGATCGTCTATAATAGCAAGGCTTTTGCCCGAACATTTGAGGCCTAGCACTCCGATCTGAATTCAGCCACGACTGGTAAGGATCAATCAACCACATTTCAATTTCTAGTTGCCAATACTAACCAATCCCAGTCTTTTTCACCCGGAAATTCTGGACATGTTCTTCTCCAAGTCTTCATTTGGCGCGGCATTTTTGTCGTTGCTTAGTCTACATGGCGCGGGCGTCACGGCCCATCGCTGGTTCAACTGGCAGTTCGATATTACATGCGATGCCACGGGTTTCTTCGTTCCCGACAATGAGACAGACCTCATCGACTTCGTCAAAGCTCAACACCCATCCAAAACCTTGCTAAAACCAGTTGGCAATGGTCATGGCTTCGGCAATCTCACGACATGTGTCAACGACGAAGCAACTGATCGAGACTCGTACATTCTCAGTCTCACCAACCTCAAGCATCTTGAAGTCTTTGATAACCACACCGTCGTTTTCGGCGGTGGTTGGGACCTGATAGATCTTATACCCGAGCTACAGGAACACGGACCCCAGGTTGCCAAACTGGGTAGTGAGATGGTACAGAATTATGTCGGTGCGGCAACAACTGGCACACACGGAACGGGAAAGCAGCATCAAAACCTCTCGGCCTCCGTGTGCTCGATGCAACGGGAAAAATCCATGTCATTACTGAAGAAGCAACACCCGAACTGCTCAAGGCCTTCCGAATCGGACTTGGTGTTCTGGGCATTGTAGTCGAGGTGACTCTGCAGGCTGAGCCTTTGACGTTTCTGAAGCGTACTACTAAGGTCGTGGAAGTACCCGAAGACTCAACCAAGATGTATAAAGAGATTGCAAGAATTGGTCAAAAATACGAGCAGATCAATATTATCGTCCGGAATCTTAAATGGAACTACACCACCCAGCAGCTTGATCCTCAAACTCATCTGTCATTGGTTTACTGGGAGGAAACCGACTACAAGGGAGCAACAAACTGCTCAGTGGACTTCTGTTCCAATGACTGCGGTCGCTGTGATCGTGATTATATTTGCTATGACCACAAGAACAATGCCATTGCTACCCCACCGTCCGGAATCTGTTATCGCGGGTATATGGGTCAATTCGAGCATTTCTTCCCGATGGAGAACCTGGCCGAGGCTGGCAAAGATTATTTCAACTATGCTCAATCCCAAGCTGATCGTATGAAGCCTTATCATACTGTTGATCCTGTCGAAGATGGCATGAAGGGATATGTCAGTGACGATGTGACTGTTACCACACGCTTCGTGAAGGGAGACGACAACTGGCTGTCCCCTGTCAACAAGCAGAACTTGCCTGCCAATTCCAGCGGTATTTTCGCGACCCTGGAGTACTCTTGGATTCCAAGCTACAATAACTATACTCTTCAGTGGTTCTACCAAGATCTTGTCAAGGAGTTCATTCCAACCTTTGGCGAGAAGCACAACGTCCGCCCTCACTGGAACAAGATGCTATTCAACAACGAGAATTATGCGTCAACCATTTACCCCAAGATCAACTCCTGGCTCGATATCCAAGAAAAGATAGATCCAGACTGCCAATTTGTCAATAACTTCCTGGTTGAATCTCTTGGCATTGACCGATGCAAGAGTCTTTTCTGAAGAGCCAATAAACGCCTGCCCCTCTCAGGTAGACGACTCTCGATATTTGATGGCCACATGAGGGCGAGGCTTTTGCGATAAATTCTTATTCACTTCATGAAATAGACTATAGACTATAGACTATAGAGGACTTTGAATATTGCTTGTTTGTTATTTTCGAAAAATTGTCCATTTTCCCCTTCGATGCGCTTCAAAGGCTACATGCTTCGACATTCAACACGATAAGCATTTTTGCTACCCTTTTGGAGATATGACTGAAGATATATTTGATTTGTTAGTTAGACAATGCAGCAGCAACGCCTACTTGTAGTATTATAAGAGCACGTGACACTACAAATCCGGCGATGCTTCTAGGGTTTACTCCTAGTTGGTAGTAGTTAATTCAACTTGGATGTCATTGGTATAGAAATCTCAACTTCTTACTGAGGCATTCGACTATCTATTATGAATATTTGCTTCAAAAATCAATAATTTGAATTTTCCAAGGTTCAATTTCATGAATCCTGAATATGACAGCCTAGAGGGCGCAGTGTATACCTCGGAAACCCGCCCCGCCACGGTGCTGCGCCACAAGCCTTCCCGAACCGCGCGTTCTACAAAAACGTAGTCTACTTTTCATGGCTCAACTTTCTTGGCCCTTGGCTTTCCCCCAACATCCCTCGTTGACGAGATCCCTTTCTCTCTCTTTACTCACTCTTAACCTCACACTTCCTCTTACACATCCCCATCAATACACACGTCACAGCTATATCAGCACATCCACATCCACAATCCCCATATCTGCCACGCCCGGATCCACTTCCACAAGGCTCTAAGATGTCTTACAACAAGCCGGTTCGTTCACCCACACTAGCCCCCCCAGATCCTATCCACGGACCAAACTATAACCACGACCTTAATCATCCTTCTAAACTCCTTCACAGACCAGTCCGCCCCCTTCCTACCAAGCACCGGCTTACTCCGGCAACTTCCACCAAAACGCGCCGAGTCCCAGCCCCGGCCCTGGCGCCGCAGGCGATTACTACGGCGGCCAACAGCAACAGGTCGGATACTACCAGCAGCAACAAGGGTATCCCCAGCAAGGCTATGGCGGTGGTTATCCTCAGCAACAGCCGGGCGGTTACTACGGTGGTCAGAGCCCGATGCAATACCCCCAACAGCAATATCCTCAACAAGGATACCCGCCTCAGCAGTACCAAGACGATCGCGGCCGTCACAGCGGGGGTGGATCCGGTGCTGGTGGTATCTGTGCTGGTATCATGGCTGCAATGGCATGCTGTTGTTGCTTGGACATTTTGTTCTAGAGGGCCAAGCTGGTGTGCTCTGCTCTCTTGATCCGATCGACCTTTTCGATACGCAAATTATGCGATTGGCACGTACCTTTTTTCCTTTTCCCGCCCCGGGGACTATGAAAAATCCCCTCCCTTCAAATCCAAGGATCGAGAAATGATGGGATGATGGGGTTGACGCGCAGAATGCGTCTTATACGACTTTCTTTTTTCTCTACCGGCGTTTCAGAGAGCTCGGCCTAGGGACTTTTTTGGTATTTTTGGGATGGGCCTGGTGGGGTTCTGCGCTCTTCTGTTGTTTTCTTTCTTTCTGCGCTCGTACATACTATTCCCTGCTTTCTATCTTCTATCATCCGGCGCAAGAACAGGATGCGGCGTTTGCCTTTGGTTATGTGCTCACACTTTCTTCTGTATAATCCTCAATTCACTCTTTTTACTACAACACAACAGGTTCATTGTTAAAACATCAATTACTGCGAATCCGAAGGAGAACATAAATGTGGCTGAAAATAGTTCGTGATATACAGCATTTGGCTCATTAATAAACATCACACATGGCGCAAGTAAGCAGCATAACTCGCGCACAATAGTATAGAAAGGGTATCGCATGCAAAGCTTCAAAAGCAAGAGAGAGAAGAAAAATAGCATCATAAAGACATTCAACCCATTCTTACCACCCCATTCATCGATACCGACTCCCCTGCGAACTCCCACCCCCATAAGCAAGCGGATCAACAGACCGATACCCCCTCCCACCCCTCCTAGACGG